>JAYRCH010000462.1:0-80649 GCA_037179445.1 Phengaris alcon alcon
GCATCGTATATTATAATATGTATTTATATATTATACATATTCTTCTTATGTATAAAAATGGATTATAATTTCATTGTCTCGGTAATACTCGAGGACGGATGGACTGATTTGACTAATTTTGGTCTTAAAATAATTGTGAAAGTTCAGAGAAGGTTGAGAACTATTGTAAAAATTGCGTTGAAATTACTGAAACGACCATTGAATTTTCCCATACTAACATGCTGCGCTCAAAAACGGGTGTTCCAGATGCTAGTATGAAGGCTGCTAAGCTAAAGTGGGGTTGGGCGGGACATACACGCCGCATGCATCCCGACCGCTGGACAAAAATTACCACAGATTGGGTACCAGAAGACGGACGACGCCGCCGTGGCCGACCTAGAAAAAGATGGCGCTTTCGGCTGGATGCATACCAGCCAGGCTGGCCAACAGTGGAATGGAACGGCAGGAACGAGAGGAATTTAAGAGCTTGGGAAAGGCCTTTGCCCGGTAGTAGGACAACATAGGTTATTAAAAAAACTCTTCGCTGTGTTTAATAATTTGTCACCTGACTGCCAAATATATTTATAGGTGCGTTCAGGTTACCTTTACGACAGGCTAAAGTAGGTTGGTAGGTGTAGTTGTTGGTGTAAGTGTAGATGTAGGTGTAGGTGTAAATGTAGGTGTAGAATGTAGGTGTAGGTAATAGTTGTAGGTGTATGTAAGTAGTTAATTATTTATTCCAGTTTATAGTTAAGACAGAAGAACGTGTGTCGGGACAGCTAGTTGTAAATAAATATCTCAAATTTAATATTGATTACATATTACATTACATAATATTGAAAATAGAATAAAAATTGAATAGAATAAATAAAATAGAATAAATTAATTACTTTCCGCTCGCATTGATTAAACGTATGTTGTTGTAAGCATGGGAGAATAATCCCATAATAATATCGATTGGTTATTCGATTTTCAGTATCTCATTGTAATTTGTAAAGTCGCCGATTCAGCTTTCAGCGGAAAAACGCGAAAATTCGTGATGGTTTACGAGTATGGATTTCAGGATCATGTCATTGTTACTCAAGTCACTCAGTATCTAATATGAAATTTTAAATCACTCAAACTATGAGAAACTTTTTAAAAAATCCTTTGATCCGCGATTGCTCGTAATATATTGTAAATCAGCGATATTTGTCAGAAACCCAATTCTCTTAACTATTTTCTATATTATAATCTCGGCTCAGTCAATGCGCTGACTCGTTCGCATAGCTTCATATCGTGAGAGCACGAGCGAGACAGCCTGATAATCCAAACGAGATTTAACCGATAATAATTACGAGAATTGCCCCCAGATGGCCGACACAAGGCCGCAACCCGCAGACTTCCGAGTCAATACTCATTTTATTACATACCAAATGTTGCTGCAAAGCTGCTTTCATTATTCCCCTTATTATTATACAAAGTTGTCTGTCTATGAGTAATTTTATTCAAAGTGTATTAATTACGAAGTATTCTTTAGTAGAACTGTTGCTACTGGCTCGCGATGTTGTGTATTACTTCGTGTATTCTTCTTCTTTCGTGTATTATGAGTACTTTTTCTGTAACATATTTTCACATAATATGCTCACAAGTTTTTTTTCATGTGTTAGGGTCAGTTCACACCGCAACGATACGCGACGCTACGGCGGCGCTGCATTTTTAAGATAGCTATTGAAAATTGAACTTTATTCGCTACACAAAAAGATACACGTTTCATATATATAATACTAGGTTTTCCCCGCGACTTCACCCGCTAATATACACCATTTCATTTCCCACGGGAAGATTGTGCTTTTTAGGGATAAAACGTAGCCTATGTTTTAATCCAGAGCCTAAACTACTACCATACTAAAATTCATAGAAATCCGTTCATTCATTTTTGCGTGAAAGACTAACAAACATACATCCATCCATCTATCCTCACAAACTTTCACATTTATAATAATAGTAGGATGACATTGACATTCGAACTCTTATAATGAAACGTTTATCTTCTTGTGTAATTTATAAAGTTAAATTTTGAATAGCAACCTAAAATAATAACCTAACCAAGACATATGTCAGGACATGTCTAAGGAGGGTTCCGTAACTATTAACGCGCAAAATGTTGTTAGTTAGTACCTACTTCAAAAGTGTGTGCCCCATTTCACTCAAAATAATTTTCTTAAAGAGTTTTTAGCATGATCCATTAGCATGAAAACTTACAAGTTTCTATCTCCTATAGCTTAGAAATACCAGGAGGAGTACCAACTTATAAACCACTTTGGAGGCCGATTACTCACTCGAAAATGATTGACTTTTTAAAAATTTCATGTATGAAACCTTGCCCTTTTTTTTTTTTTAATATATTTGCCCTATTCAACGATACCCAACACGAGGGGGTAGAATGAAAAAATATTGTTCATCCCCACTTCACATGTATTATTTTATGATGCCCAAACCGAAATCTACACACATTATAATATGACTATACCAAGTTTCATCCATTTGTGATATCCACATATCCATTTCATCCTTGCGACCTTAGTTCTTCGGGGGGGAATGATGTGGCGGAGTGATGTGGCGGACCAATTAGCGCCACAATCCTGAATCGCGCTATCGAAATTTTCTAAGATCGGCACTCAATATACACGATATCTCAAATTCATATAAGTCTATCATCGGCTTCATCGGGCACACTCACTACAACGACCGGTCAGCAAGCAGAGCACATCTCTCCTGGTCAGCACGTAGCATAGGCACGACCTTAGTTCTTCGGGGGGGAATGATGTGGCGGAGTGATGTGGCGGACCAATTAGCGCCACAATCCTGAATCGCGCTATCGAAATTTTCTAAGATCGGCACTCAATATACACGATATCTCAAATTCATATAAGTCTATCATCGGCTTCATCGGGCACACTCACTACAACGACCGGTCAGCAAGCAGAGCACATCTCTTCTGGTCAGCACGTAGCATAGGCACGGCAGCACTCCGACTCACTGGAGCCCGTGCAGCAGCTGCACAGTTCCGACTCACTGAGTCTCTCTGGCACTGGGCGACTCAAGCAAGACGACTCAAGATTCGACCTCAGGTCTTCGGGGGGAGTGATGTGGCGGATCAATTAGCGCCACAATCCTGAATCGCGATATCGAAAATTTCTAAGATTGGCACTATATATACCGACATCTGAAATTCATACAAGTGGGCTTTGGCCTGACCGAGCATACCACCTCGCTCGGTCGGAGATCTCCCTTTGGGGCATCCACTCATCCCACAATATTCATAATAACAGAAGCTAGAAGGGTGGACAGACGGAAGGAACCAGCGAAACTATAAGGGTTCCTTGAGTATTACGGTACCCTAAAATGACGCTCCATATGTCACATTTCGTTTCGTTTCGGTGTGAATTGGTAAATAGTAGTAGTATTGTTATCAAAATCAGATGAGTCGTCCCTGATTCGGTCGTATAATCTATTATATATGTATAGGTCGTAAAATAATCTATTAACTAGTAACTAGAGACTAAACTCTAGGCTCTTTTACGAATATCCTTATTAAGTAATAGCATATACTATATATGCTACGCCTATTATCCGGTGATCGATCGTTCATCGCAGCTTCCAGCCTGCTCAGTGTTCAGTTAGCTAAGCCTAGGATTCCGTTATCAATTTGGTAGTGAGCTACATTACCTGGGATATACAACACACGTTGAATGTCTCTCTACGATGACAACGAGATCGATACTGCATACAATTTTTTACGATAGAATTGGCCTTCAGTTTTAAAATATGTCGACATGTTGCTTTACTGGATATAATACGATCACTGCTTAGTGTCCAGTTTCCATGAGACAGCACATTTTGCTTCATTAGCAGGATGTCGTCTGTCGACAGTCTACACCGCTCGATCAATTTAATTTTCATTTGTACCTAATGTGTATCTTTTGAACCGACTTCCAAAAAAAGAAGGCGGTTATACGTTCGGCTGTATATATATTTATATATATAATTTTACTGTACGTGTGTATGTCACTGAACTCCTCCTAAACGGCTGGACCGATTTGAATGAATTTTATTGTATGCATTTGGGTGGCGCCCTGGATGGTTAAGATTCACAAATCAGCCCGGCAGGACAACCTCTGTCGGGTCCGCTCGTATATATATAATTTTTTTGGTATGTTCAACGATAACTCCGCCGTTTGTTGACCGATTTTCAAAATTCTTTTTTGATGTAAAGGGTATATTTAGAAGTCGGTCCCGTTTTTACAAAAGTGGTGACCTGATGATGGTATCTATGAGGAATCGAGGGAACTCGAATTTGTATGGACACATATAGTGATTTCGACTTTTTCTGAAGTAACCCAAGCATATGCTACTTAAAAATAAGATTCTGCACCAAGGTATACCATGGATCCAAAAGCACTGAACAAATCCTCAGTCTTTAAAGATACGCGTTTGGAAATTTCGACATTGTTTAAAGAACTGCAAGCATATGCCACTATGTAACTTACAGTCATCACCATCATCTTATATACAATACCTTATGTAAGCTTGGTCCAGCTAACCAGCTAACTTGAACGTGAGTTTTATTTTAAATATTGTTTTATCAGGATGTTGTTCGGGCTGATACCGACTTCAAAATTATGAAGATTGAGTATAGAAATAGTTAAAATTTTAGCCAAATTTAAAAGGGGAATTATTTAGAAAATAAGTTTTATTTCATAGTTTTTGTGCATTTTTACTTTGGAAGTCGGTTTAATTTTTTATTTTAAAATATTTTTGCTAAGAACTCACAGGTCGCAGCGTTTGTAGCATAGCGCACTTCTTCGAAAGGTCACGACTGATTTTTATTATTATTTTAATATCTGGGTCACCGAGCTTATCTCGGAGTGTTAATAAATTTAAAAAAAATTAAAAGATTCACAAAAATATTTATCTGACAGGGATTCACCACATTCTGAATTTTCGAACAAAGCAAAAAATATACATACGCATACCAATTACCAAACTACCAGTCTGACTGACATAATAGATTTTGTTTAATTGATATAATATTGTTTCACGACGAAGGAAAAAACAAACATAGCCAAAAAAAATCCGCAGTTTCGCAGAGATAAGACCTAGCTAGATAGATTTTTCTTCCCCAAAACCTGTACACTCAATATTATGGTAACGCAGCCGTTTTCCAATACATATATCCACTAGATTGTCCTATTTAAAGTATAAGATTAAAATTAATAAGAAAAATTTTATTTTCAAAATGGCACGGCTAGTATGGCGTGTGCACTTCATTCAAAAGTATAATTTTGTTTAATTTTAAAATTTAAATTTGTTTTATATTTTATAATAAAATATTTAGTCACATCCAGTATATTAGTTCTAAACTCTGTTCAGATACAATTTATTCTAAACGTAAACAAAAATATTTAATTCGACCAAAATAATGTGTCTATGTATCTCTTTATGCCGCGTGTATGCGACATTTAAATTGGTAGTTCTATTGTACTTTTGGTTTTCGTTTGGACAAAATTGAATCTGAACGGAGATAATATGATTCCCTACGTAATGTCGGTGCTGGCTGCCAACAGGATGCGCCGCGGAGCCCGGGTGACATTCTGCGGCCTGCGGGAGCTAGGTGTACTGACCTCCTCCGACCACTAGTGGATTATGTACTGATATACTTTATATGAAATTAACACTCTGCACGCGCCTTTCGTTATAGGATATGTAGTCGTTTAAATGCCCGTGGATCGTATTTTAGTCTATCATCTCGAATACACCAAAATGGAGTCCCAAAAACCACGTTGGACAAAATTGAGTACAGTGCTATCGAGAGAGACTTTAAAAACATAAATAGCACTGTTCATTATACGAACTAATTTTAAATATGCATATAATATGTTTGTATTGTGTCTAGTTCAACACAAACCCTATTATAATTTGAACAAAGAGGTTTATTCACTTTACAGTTTATACACAGCACGGATAAAGCCCGCATTTTGTCTTAAAGCAATTAACAAAATTTTTCTTCGCTTTAATAGACATTTGTTTCAGACCTTTGTCGCAATGTAATAGTAGTCATGTTGCCTAATAATATTTTTTTCATCTATTTGATGTTAGACAACATGTTAATAAACAATCAAGACATTTTCGTACCTATGTCTAAAAAATAACGAAGATACAAACAATTTAAATAGGGATGATGACTACATCTAAAATATTAAATTTCATTAATATACCTACTCAGAATTATTGAGGTATTACAAAAATAATATTATAATATTTTAAGCGACTAATTGTGGTAAATATAAATTAATTAAATTCTAGGCTGATGAAATAAAGTTATTGCCTTCTAAAATTAAAAGGATTAAAAATCAATACCTTTGACTACTCCAAAACTTAAAATGCTACAAAAAAAAGAAATCTCCCAGGTCATCCCCACCAGGCAGAGTACCTAGAAGGCTCAAAGAGTTTCCTCGCTGGATTGCGATACTTATTCTCTGGGCCAGGTAGGTGCCGGCTCTGGGGTCTCGGGTGGCCTCAATGAGTTTTTTGGAGATTTCTCCGAAAAGTTTGTGCGCACCCAGACCCCATGTACCTAAGGTTTCAACCCCAAACGGTTCAAATATGAGATCCCCACTAAGGTTCTCATATTTGCGCCGCTTGAGGTTTTCCGCCTGATTGGCGGCCGCACCTGCAGAACTCGAGGTGCCCTGGACATGGGACGGAGCAAGTGTATCGACGCAAGTAGCGTCCCATACAAGAGCCCGTCCCACTCTCCAAGGGACCAGGGTCATACCGTCTGGTCTCTTGCCATCGTCGCGCGCCAAACCAGAGGGTTCCAGCACAGCTGGCACTCCGGCGGTGACAAGAGCCCGACGGATGAGATCGTTCAGACAGTGATGTCGGGAGATGCGGCCGGCACTTCGTTGACAGGACAGCCCGTGGTGTCCGAGGCTGTCCACATTTGCACCACAAACACAGCGATGGGGGACGACGTGGGGGGTGCCAAGACGCAGGGAAGTAGCTAACCGGAAAGCTGTTCGATCCAGCAATGTGCCCGTATTGGGAGACGGTAATGCTTGTAGCCAAAGGCCCGACTCCCACTTCTCCGCAGCTAAGAGGCGAGCCTGCTCCACAGGACTGGAGGACGTATTAAGAAGATTATTCCGTACCAGTCTGCAGAGTGGCTCGTCCCAGAGCCTTTGGGAAAAAGTATTGTCAGGCAATTCGCTACAAGCACTAGTTATTCTCCAGGCGTCCTTGGCCTCGTCCAGAAAGGTAACTGTATTGGAGTAGGATGGGTGATGTAGTATTTTGGAGATAAGACTATGGTTCGCGTGGACTGAGGACAAGAAGGCCGGAAGCGATATGTCAGAGGGCTTTCGAACACCCAAGCCACCGAACCTAACTGGAAGCGTTGCCTGAGTCCATGCGCGGTCATCGAAATTTGTATTCAAAATAGTGGAGAGCGTTTGTCTTATGGTATCATCCAACTGTTTGAGAAGTTGAGGGAACTTCCACAGTTGACAACACCGTAAGACATATGTCAATTTAGGTACGAAAATGCAAAAACGGATTAGGGTAAAGGCCATGTGACAGTTAATTTGGAGGAGGCGGTCTAAAGTTTCATTAAAATTTTGTAATTTGTTATCTAAGAAGTCCGGGAGAGATTCGTCTAAAATAGGTGAGCCCAAAAGGAAGAGCTAATCCTTGTCAATGACAGACAGTTGTGGAGCTATTTCTTTAAAGCTGGATATAATGGCGTTTCTATCCCCACAACTGTCTGGCACAAAAAGTTCGCACTTACCTAGGTTCAGCTGCAGACCTATTTTTTGGAACTCGCGGATCAGAGTGCGGAAGTCTGATAGTACAGTGAGTGCATCGCTTCCAAGGGTCCCATCATCCAAATACCAAACATTAAATTTTGAATCTAGAAGCTCGATGACCGGGTGTATAGCAAGGCTGAAGATTGCTGGACCTAGAGGGTCGCCCTGTTGGCAGCCCACTTCGGATGAGATGAGGTGGTCTTTGTAAATGAGTTTGGTGGGGTCGTTGTAACACTGGAGCATAAATGGTAAAATGGCAGGTGCTTTAGATTTAATTTGGGCCAACAAGGCGCCTCGGTCAACTGAGTTGAAAGCGTTTTTGATATCGACCTTCAGAAACACATCATCGCCTTGATTGTGGATAGCTGTCCTGAAAGAGTGAACGGCGGCCTCACAACCTCCTTTGCAGGCATAACCGAGCTGTTTTGGCTGGAAGTATGACGCGAGGGAAGTTACCGATTTGCAAGCTAGTTTGGCTGTAAGGCGCCGGTATGTGGAGCCGACAGCAATCGGACGAATGCCACCATCTCTCTTCCTCAAGGCGCAGAGGTTAGCTCCATACAGAATGTCTACGATATCTGATGCGACCCCTCCACGTAGCATCAGGTTGCACAGATTCGTAAGTTCATGCAGGAGCTTCTCGCCGGCCTCCCCGCAGCAACCGCTTGTGAGGTCCTTCAGATGCTGAGGGGTGAGACCGTCGAGGCCGCCAGCTGAACCCGGAAGAAAGGACATGATGGCTCCGCGTACTTTGTCTGTCGACGTTTGTAGTGGTGGTAATGCGTCATCGGAAACTGTGAAAGGATTGGATTGTGATGGATGTTTGTTTTGCAGGGCGATGAGTGTTTCTGGGCAGTCGGGGGCGACCGTGTCATTGGAAAACAGGAGCCGCGCTGCACCCTTAATGTCTCCCTCACTCATTTTATTTTCCACAGTTTTCACGATGTTATGTTTGACCGTGGAATGTGAAGAAAAATTTGGGTTGAGGTTAATGTCCGAAACACAATTCTTTTTAATTCTTGAAGTGAGGGAGGCATTGTTGAGCGGATCTCTAGTGATATGCAGAAAACGGTAGGGAAAGGTGAGTAGATTTTCCCAGGCTTGCCTCGAGTTCTCCAGCACTGTGTGGCGTATCGTCTCAGCAAGCTTCTGGGCTACAGTCACTCTGGCACCCCTAGGGATCCGTCTTAGAACTGGTATAAAACGTTTAAATTTGGATATTTCTTGCCAGAAATTTGTTTCATAAATTGGGTTCGGAAGTGAATTGGTTATTGGGGGAATGAGTGTTAGAAGCTGTTTGTGGCATTTGCCTACGTGGATGTTCAAACCCCGCTGGCTTTTAAAATATCGGGAACAGTGGGAGCATTGCAACAGATTTCCAAAGGACACGGTCGAAATATTAGTGGTCCCTGCATCCTGGCTGCTTGACATAGGTTGGTAAAGATAAACTATAAAAGATAACTTATATAATAGAATAAACTATAGACAAAAAATTAAAAAAACTGCTTAACTAATATTAAAAAAAACCTTGAACTATATTATGGTCATTTTCTGGGGGAATGTAGGCTTGAGCGTGGGACAGTTGGCTCACTTTTCGCAATAAAATAATTAAATAAATAATAATTGAGGTATTACTACTTGGTAAATGTAAAAAAATATAATATATACAATATTATATTTTGCTTAGTTTAGTAATTCGAGACATCTAAAAAGTACAAAAAAGTAAAAATTTTTTTGCTAAATTACTAAACAAAACTTTTACATTAGTTTACTTACATCATATAAAAAACATTCATCATGGTAAGTATGAACTTAAACGCACAAATATCGGAGGTTACAAATATGTTCCTGCGGCCGTATACTTCATACACTAAAGCCTAGGTGACGTCATTGCTAGGTACGACTTTAGTATGGAGCGTTTCCACGAGACTTGCGAAATTTTGTATACAAATCGCTGTACCTTTGGAAATATTGACTTTCATATACTGTTTCTTCTGAGAAGTTACGTATTTTAAGAGAACTATTATATTACAGCAAGAAAGCGATATATCGCCCTGTGACGTTACGAGTTGCACCCGCCATATATTTGTTATTACAAAACATATGGCGGTAGCATCTTGTGACGTAACAAATCGTTTTGCGAGAAAGAGATGGGTAATCATTTTTATTAGCTTACAATTTTTAATCGCGTCAATTTATGCGATTTATGTAGTTTAAATCAACAATTTTAAAATGTATTTTATAAAAATGTGTTATTCCACACTAGGCAACAAAAAAAAACATTGTCGTGTAACAAACATAAGGGTAATACTGGAAAATATATCCTAAGTATTAATTTTTATTAGATACTAGCTGTCGTCGTGCAGGCAGGTCAGACATTTACCTGAATTACTAGGTACTCTACGAGAATGTATTTGCTTAAAAGAATCGCAGTTTTCGCTTGCAAAGCATTCTTGTTTTATCACGTAATTAATTATTACAACAATGTAGCTTATATTATGTGCGATTGCAATCTGGCATCATTTTCAGTCCGGCCGGATCCGGTCCGATCCGGCCGGACTGAAAATTGATCAAATCAGAATGATTTTCGCTTCAAAATGTATTGTTAGTAAGTTAATCAAGTGTATGTACAAGTAATCATTGTACATACTTAATATAGGTAGTATATAAAAAATAGACCATATATTTCACAGACAGATCAATTATTTTAGTAAGTAACTTTATTAAATCTAATATAATGAACCTTACGTAATTTACTGAGATGAGGATAATTATTATTAAAGTATTTGAAAATGCTAACAAACAAGTCTTATATTTATGTCAGACACCATCATGATTTGATGAATCTGTCTAATGAATAGCACAATTATTATCACAATAAAGAGTTTGTATTATAATTACAACTCTTTAGTTGAACAAATTATTTTAAGTAGAATTTTATGTAATAACTGTCTTGGTGTTCATTATATATTATAAGAAAATCAATTTTGATTTTGAAAAAAGGATCGTAGAAAACAAATAGTGTTAAATCTGCTAATCGTCTACTAATATAGCTGCAAATATAGCCTGCGGCCGAAAAGGCCCTTTCAGCTTCTACACTTGCCGGTTTTATTGTCAGCAAATAATCGTGAATAGCAGACAAGGCACTCGTACGCATGAACACCACGCGCAACGCATTCAAAGTACCTACTCATGCAACAGATCTATTATTTTGCCATAAAAGTACACTAAAAAGTATGAAATAAATCTTATTTTCTAGATAATTCCCCTTTTAAATTCGGCTAAAATTTGAACTATTTCTCTACTCAATCTTCTCAATTTTGAAATCGATACCAGCCCGAACAACATCCTATATATTAGTGTATGTTTACTTTGGAAGTCAGTTTAGTTTTAAGTTTAAAAATAATTATTTTTCCCCTTTTAATGATATTTGTTAAATTATGATTAATACATTTTAAGAACGTGTAAAATAAACTCTCGACTGTATAATTGAATACGCGCCAAGCTTCCTTTAGGTATAGTAAATATGATGATGATGATGATTAAGTTACATAGTGGCATATGCTTGCAGTTCTTTAAACAATGCCGAAATATCCAAACGCGTAAATACTGAGGAGTTCCCTCGATTCCTCATGTATCCCATCATCCGGTTTCCACTTTAGTGACTAAAGGACCAATTTCGAACTATACCCTTTACAACAACAAAATAATTTTGCAAATAGTTCCATAAACGGCAGAGTAATGTTCAAAGATATCCGTCTCGGTGTAAAATATTGTAGATATCAGAAGTACCTTTTTTATCATCATAATGTGATGATGTATGGAGTGATAATTGTGGTGATTATGATGATTACTCTAATTGACATAGTGACATATACTTGTTTTATTAGTTCTTTAAACAACGCTGAAATCCCCAAACATGTATATATAAGGAGTCAGGAGCTCCGTTCAGTACTTTTGGATCCAGGGTATACCCTCGAGCAAAATCTTTTTGGTAGCATATGCTTGGACTACTTCAGAAAAAGTCTAAATCACTAACATATAATATATATATATCAGTGATTTAGACTTTTTCTGTAGTCCAAATTTGATGTTCTTTACTTAGTGTTGTTCGATTGTAGGCAGAATTGTTTTTTCCAAGAGACGGTATAAAACTGCTTTTGTCTCTGTCGCCAATGGTAAGCTCTGCTGTAACATTAAAATAAAACTCATATACATCATCAAGTATTTCAATATGATTAATATTTTGACCAGGGGGTTTTATAACCTAGCATTTTGACACAACAATAGCGTAGCAATCCATTACTAAGTTGTTTTGATAATATTTCATACAGGTGGAAGATCCTAGCGTATAAGAGTTCAACGTAATGTCAAACACCTATCTACTTCAGAAATAATTTTAATCCTAAATATAAACCGTACATAACAATTCACAACACAGTGCGCGAGACAGTGAGATAGTGCGCGTCTCTGTTTCCTTGCCAATTCCTGCGACATTGTATCTATTGACGCGGCGCAGCGCGCGAGCCGCCGCCTATTTCGAGTGGAGCAGCGCACGCCGGGGACGAGACCTGGCCCATGGACACCCTCGGCCAAGCATCGCCCTCCTCAATGGGTAAAGAATCTCCGACGTCCGCGCCGGGGCCGCCGCGGCGGACGCGCGCGGTACATATCGCATCACCGCCCGCCCGCAATTTCGCGTAAAATTGGCAGCGCTCGACGGGCGGGCGGCGGCGGCGAGGAGCGTCGCTCCCGAAATAGGGTTCGGGCACGGTCGTGAACCGTCGGCGACGCCGCCGCAGTCGCCGTGTGGCCGCGCGCGCGCACCCGCGTCGCGCCCAGCGTGCTCGCCGTCCGCCCGCCACGACACGGGAGCGAGAGTGTTGCGCGAGTTACGGTGCGCGTATTTCGGTCGCGAGGAGGCCCCGGGCCGCTTCGGGCGCGTTGCCCGCGCGCTGGCCGCCGTGTTCTGGTGGTGCGTGGCGCTGCTGCGGCTGGTCGCGCTGTGTGCGCCCCCCGGCCTCGCGCCGCCGCCCCCCGCCCGCGCCGCGGAGGATGCGCCCGCGGCGCCCGCCTGCGCGGCCTGCGCGAGCCCGCCGCCATACTCCACCGATCCGCCGACGACGCCACCGCCCGCGACCGAGCCCCCGCACGCCGGTCAGTACCGCAGCAGCTACGAGTTTTCTCACGATGGTGTTTTGTAAGGACTAATCACGTGTACATTTGATGCACTGTTTTTACAAACAATAAATAATGATTCGGAGAGGAGATCCGCGGCGATCCGGTGCAGTGGTATGTGGTAGCAGTGTAGGTCGTTTAGTGTATGTCTCAATAAACTGTAAATATGTCACCGGTCGGAGCTGTAACTGAGACTAGGCCGCACGTTGACTGTAGTTATTCTACGCAACTATCTAATCGCAAAAACACTATATTATTTTACATTATTAAGAGAGGACCTTAATACACTTTTTGATCTCTCTTTTCTAAAGCTCTTAGTTTTATTATGATTTCAGTAGGCATAATGGCATGGCACATTCTCTCTAGATTTTGTTACATATCAAAATGTGTAATATACATTTTATAGTTACCAAAGAGATCGGTGAGTCATATCGATATGTCATTATTTTTGTGTGACCGCAATTTAATATATCACTGCAGTTTGGTTAAAAACTACTCGACTAAATTTAACAATCGCAACACGTCTGCGGTGATCTAGCACACTTCAGCGAGCTCGACTCCACAACAAACCCATCTCTATTATAATACACTGAGCTGAGACTAGCTAAGACTGAGCTTAAAATTTACTAGGTAATAAAATTTTGTAAGTTGGAGACTTTATAAGTTACAAAGTTACTAAAAGTTACTCGTTATAACGTACCTTTTAACGATACTCCAGAAGTAGGAGTGTTTCTTGAGTAAAACTTACTTACTACATAATTTTCCATTACTTCGAAAACCGCAGACTGCTCAGACCCGCTTAACAAGACCGAATACACTCCACAGATTATTATACTCGTAATCACAAATTGATGTTATGACAGGGATGACAATACGGCGGCGACATGTGGGTCAGAAGCTCTACACGCAGACACGCGTCAGCCTTCCCGTCCCATAGCAAGGGAAAGGAATAATTTCGAGCCGTACTTTTATAACCTAGACTTGGCATCTTGGCAATATTTGCCTCGTTATGTGTCTCGGAATCCCTCCGGCCTATCGCAGACGGGTCAGAACGACAATTAACTTGATAACCATTCAACCGCACAGATAATGTACATAAAATAAATAAGCTATCATTCCCGTTTCGTCGACTTATCACAAAGGGTTTCTTTGCAATTTGCTGACGAACAGCAATAATTTCTTTGCTCTTGGTAGGTAGGTTTTACACATTTCCTGTTGGTCGATTCTACTAATTAAATCTTACAATAATTCAGTTTCGATGCACTCTCGATATTATGTAAAACAGCAAAATGGTATTCTCTTAAACGTCAAACCGACGTCAAACGTTTCGATTGGTTCAATCTCCAAAATTGGTTTATGATATTTCAAGAAGATTCATTTATAATTCATTGAAAGCAAAATGAAAATAAATGAATCGTTTATTTTCAAAATATTTTACAATCTAAATCAAATCTAAGTAAAATACAAGAATTGGAGCTCTGGTTCTTACTAATAGAAATATTTTGCAACAGAATCTTTATGTAGCTTTTTTGTGTGGTATGCTGCTCATTGTCGTTGACCACATTCTTCAAAGGTCAAATATTCAAAAATATTCGTCAACACGTGCACAACTCTATGATGTTTTATTCAACGTAGAGTTATGATTCGTGCACGACTCTGTAATGTTTTATTCAACGTAGAGTTATGATTGGCCTACAATATATAAATTAATTTTATAACCATTAACATGAAAATCCCATTAGGTCCTCAATCTATAATATCTCTAAATTCTAAAGCTAAATCTAATGCTAAAAAGGTAATAAAAGTATAATATTAGGTCATTACATATGAAATTGGCGTTTTGTAAAGGAGGAACATAAAGTCGTTTTTTTTAAACATAATATATTTATTTAATCAAAGTATATACCATGGCTATGCACTTCTGCCATCTCATATGTACTTCATTGATTCCTTTACTAAAAAGCCAAAACCATTCGGACAGGAATCAATAAATTATTTGAAGGCGCTTTGGACTGCCCTATCGGAGTTGAATTTTTTCCCTTGCAAGAAGTTATCAAAATTTCGAAAAAAAATGGTAATCTGTTGGAGCAAGGTTTGGGGAGTACGGTGGATGTCTTAGACATTCCAATTGAAGCTCCTCTAATTTGGTAGCCGTCTGTTGTGCAATGTGTGGTCTAGCGTTGTCCTGAAGCAGCCGTGCCCTAGAGCGAATGACCAACCTCGGTTGTTTAGCAGCTAGCTTTTTGATGATTTGCAGTTGCTGGCAATAGACATCTGCCGTAATCGTCTGACCAGATTAAGGAAACCTGTAGTGAACGACACCGGCACTAGTCCACCAAACGCTCACAAGTAACTTTTTTTTTTTAGTCAATTTTTGCTTGGGGCAGGCTTTGACTGGTTCGCCAGGGTTCAGCCATTGCGATGAGCGTTTCCGATTATCGTACAGGATCTACTTTTCATCACACGTAATGATTTGATTTAAAATCCCTTCATGATTGTGCCGGTTGAGTAATGTAACACAGCAGTCGACGCGCGTTTGTCGGTTTGCTGCACTCAATTCATGAGAACTCGGACGTGGTTTGCGATGGATCCGCTTCCACAATAGCCTTCAATTCTTCATCAACTTTGGTCTCCGGCCGTCCACGGGGCATGTTCTGCAGTTTGAAATTTCCAGAACGAAAACGTTGGAACCAAAAACGCACTGTATTTTCTTTTGCGACACCGCCGCCATACACATCATTAATCTTTCGAGCCGTTTCTGCAGCACTGGTGCCACGGTGGAACTCATACTCGAAAATAATACGATATTTCAAGTTTTCCATTTTGTGAACAGAGTGACGCAAAGAAAAAACCAAAACAGGAAAAAACAAATAAAATACGGTTTTCGAAACACATGTATGAGTTAATAGCGGTATAAATTTGAGATTGGAATTCCTAACCAAAGAAGATATATTTAAGATCAAAGTGGCCAGTACGATAAAACGCCAATTTCATATGTAAGGACCTAATACACAGGACATCAATACAATAGCAAAAATCAGTCCCAAGAACAAACAAATCCCACTACGAAGAGAAGACTATAAAATGTACGAAGCAAGAAAATAAAGTCTCAAATCAATTCGAATATCAGAGCACAACAGAGATAAAAAACTTCCTTACAGTAAAACCACGTTATTAATGTCAATCGGAAATCGTTGTTTTTCATACATCGACTGTCGCATCCATAGAATAACGAAGATTGCCGAGGGACATTAGAAATTTAGTAGTACAGTACATTGCTACCATTAATAAAAGGCAGCTGCCTCGAATTTCGCGGTGAGCGGCGCGGCGGCCTAAGCACCTAAAGGTCAGACAATCTTTTTTATGGATATTACTTCAGTTAGGTATTACTATGTAGAAAATTAATGTTGAGATAATTTGGCCCAAAAATGAGGGAGTAAAAATTTTTTTATGGAGTCAAAAATTCAATTATCTCAAAAACGGCAAGTTACGTATTAAGTAACCGTAATATCCTGACAGATGGTTATAATACTAATTATTCATGATTTTTTGGCATACATCATAATATAAAAGTTTTAGTTGCTCATATTTTTTTTTAAATCGTCGAAATTTTTGAAAAAAAAGCACGATTCGTTACTATTAAGAAACAATTTCTGGAAAGTAATAGTATACGCTAAACTTGAGGAAAGTGTTGAATTTTAATAAACTCCTTCATAATTTGAATAAATGTATGAAAAATTATATAAAATGCTAAAATTAAGCTCTTTTCTCAACTTTCTCACATATAATTACTTCTCAGCAATTGTTCTTTACTAGCAAGACTATCGAATAGGTCATTCGATAGGCTCCGCCGAAACATAAGTCTGTCGAATATGGGGTAGTAGGCAGTTTATTATGGCGGCAAGAAGCCCGTGGCACGTGTAGCGCGGCCTTGATACATCGACAGGTCGTTGAACGCGCCCGACACGACGCCCAGGGGAGTCGGGGACGCCTTTGTTCCTCCATCCAGACTGCCGAATGCCGATAATAATCATCTAATCACGTATGCTGTATTACATAATACGCGAACTCCAATAATCCACTTCCAGATACATAGTAACGAGTAATCTAAAATCTGGGGGCGTCGTCAAAAAAGCACATTCCCAAGGGCGTCACAGTTAGAAAAAGTTCAAGAAGCCCAGACCTGATACATAATTTCGTTTTTTTTAAGACTCCTATAATTTCTGAATGGAATTAATACAAATGGGCACAAAATATATAATTCGTTTTTTAGCTTTAAGTTATCGTGAGCATAGTCGGATGATAGCTTCTCAATTTTTTTTGAGACTAAAATGACTTGATACAAATACCAAATCCATTAAATAATAATTATCACTATGATTGCCTGATTGATTACCGAGCGAACTAGTAAGTTGAATAGTTCAATAACCGCTCGATCTGTAAAGGCTGTGCTACTCACACGGACCCAAGAAGCCGCGGCGCGTATCCTTACCTTATAGAGAAATACATTTTATAAATAAACTCTGTTTAAAGAAGGTTGAAACCTTTTTTAGAGTTTATTTAAAAAAAAGTCGCTTCATAAAACACAAATTATGTTATACCTACCTAGAACAAGATGTGTCATGGCGTGTGTTTATATTAAAGACACATCACATTTTTTTGGAAAATACTTAACAGTCGTTTCCTGGCGAAACTGATCTCGACTACGTCATAATGCATTGTTAAAAAAGTAAAGTCCTAGTATCCAAGTGCATAACTTAGTGTAGGGAGTTTTGCCGGGGAATTCAATGGGTGACGTTGTGGTTTTTGTATATCTTCCATATATTTGTGTTATTTCGGTTATTAATGTGTAATATTGGTAGAATATTAACCATTAAATATTCGTTAACGTGCACAAGTGTGGGCAAGTGGTACAACTTCGAAAAAAACGTGCTATTTTGTGTTCCCTCCAAAACTCCCTAGGAACTGACTGACTTGACTCATCGACTGATTATTTATTTGGACTTTGACTAGAGTTTGGACTTGACGATTTAGAAATAAGGTGTTGAAAATTGAAACGAAAATTCTATTTCCCGCCTATAATGGTTACAAGCCGACGCCATAATATATTTTAATAACAAAAAACTTTGTGTAGTATAGAGTAGACACATGTTCACAGCCGGAAAGTATTGAGCGTCTGTCTAGGTACGAGGACTTATTATCAGGCTGATAAGGATAGGGGAGGGCAGGCCTACGGGGCGCGGGCGGGGCGCGGCGGATACGAGGAGGGGGGGAGAGAAATTAGGTCTCAGGGCCATCGGCCTGGTCCGGCCTCGAGCGAGCGCTGGCACCACTAGCAGCATGTATGGTCGGCGACAGATTGGTGGTAAGTGGCGACACAAACTGCCATTTGTTGAGTCCCCCCTCCCTCCCCACACATAGCTGCCAAGTGCCTAGTCCACCAGTAGTCTAAACAGCGGTAGATATATTGATGTCCCAGTGGGCGATAGCGGATGCCTATACTGACTTGAAGACTTTCATCAAGTAATCCTACTACTATTATAAATGTGAAAGTTTGTGAGGATGGAATTATGTTTCTTACTCTTTCACGCAAAAACTACTTAACAGATTTCGTTGAAATTCGGTATGGTACTTATTTACGGGAGCGGGCGGCAGGAAAAAAGCTAGTAATACATATTTAGTAAAAGTAATACCATAATATGCTAAATAAACCTACTTCGTATACCTACTCGAACGTTTCGTTTCACGTAACCTCGAAGGAAACGTGTAATTTGTGCTAAGTAGATACTCAAACAGTGTTTCCCTGTAAAATATAGTATTCGCCGAGACCATTATAGTAGGTTCTAAATGTGTACAATTAATATTAATGATTCCGCGAACCGACAGTAATTACCGTCGGATATATATATATATATATATATATATATATATATATATATATATATATATATATATACCTACTATATCCATGTAAGTCGACTTTTACTATGGGGAATATACATTCGAATGTTACGAGTTAATTAATAGATTTATTCATTTAATTTATTATTGCATGCAACAAGGATTATAACTCAAAAGTTTTAAAATTAACTGAATCCCATCTGAATGTGTTAGTAACTTACTATTGAAGACATTTTACATTCTGCTAGTCTCGTTATAGTTCAGTCATTTTGGCGAGAAGAATATATGATAAGAATATATGATATATGACATGGAATGTTTTCATGAAATGTTTACAGGAGTTTTGAAAATTGATAATTTAATAGATTAGTGATGTAAATAAGTCTAATCTGAATTCCGAATTAATTGTATGCATTCAAAGTACCTACAATCGGGTATGTTGTGCCTTGGCCACTTTTAGAACTTATTTTTAAACGTCTTAAATCTATGTAGGTACGTGTACCCGAGTAATCGAACTTTCAAAATATGCAAACATGACTTATGTACAGCAACTCAAATTGGAATAAATAACAAATATGAAATAACTGAAAAACCAGCTAAGGTTTAACAGGCATCCCCTACATAAAAACAACGATATATCTACGCCATATGGTCTACGTTTTAATTCGAAGTTTGCTGGAGTATGGCAGCGTCGCTGTGAGAATTAGCCGCATGATATCTCGTTACACCTGATTATGCGGTAATTGTGAGCTCAGTCAAAATAAATCACTCGAATTAGCACTCGTCACCTTAGAGAGGACAAATTAATTTGCCATTGCCTTTCGTGTTATCTTGTAACGAATATGACTCGCGGCGGCAGCGGTCACCTATTGGCTGCTTGTATGAGTGTCGCTCATTCGATCGCTTTTGATGCGATGTTCAATAGGATCGTTGTGATTTATACACGTATCTTAACACTTCAGAATAGTTTTATTCATACAAAAGTTGCAGAGTATTTTAAGCCAACTAGGGCGAAATCAAAAGGAAGAGTAATGTTTTTGGAAGTCGATGTATTTATTTATTTATTTTATTTAACAATTTATTGTACACACAGAAAATTATGACAATACAATTAACAAAGAAAGATGACACAAAGGACTGCTTATTTCTAATTAGAAATTTCTTCCAGCAGCCCTACGGGGAGAAATGGGATGAAGTATAGCAGTTAGGACGTGCACAATATTATTTCTACAATTATTGTAGAAATAATAATTCAAATATTTATATCTATAATAAAATAAAATATAGTAAATAAGCTAAATAAATAAATTAAAAATGATAGCTTATATATATAAATACTAATATAATATTATTATAACTATAATATATAAATACTATATGTATACAAAATAACGGTATCTATATGGATTCAGATTTGAGGTAATGCTCTTTCAAGCGTCTTTTAAATACATCGATGTTGGGACTGTCGCGAATGGTGTAAGGAAGAGAGTTCCACAATCTGACTGCATGAACAGTGAATGTTGGAGCGATGGGAGGGGAGAGAAAGATTTGTCCTGACAGTGGACCTGCAAGGAATATCGAGGGGTCGAGAAAAATTGAATCGATCAAGAAGATAACGAGGAGAGCGAGGATTATGCAAAATGTTGTAGAGTAAACAGAGGATATGGGAGTTGCGCCGAAGGCGGATAGGGAGCCACTTGAGTTTCGATCGAAAGGCTGAAACATGGTCGAACTTTCTTAGACCAAACACAAAACGAATACAGATATTCTGTAAACGTTCCAGTTTAGTTAACAGCTCCTCGGTAACGTCTAAGTAGCAGGAATCGGCATAGTCAAGGATAGGGAAGATGAGTGTCTGGACAAGGAAAATTTTGGTGTTTATAGGCAAAAAGTTTTGGAGGCACTTCAACATGTGCAGCGAGTAGTGAACCTTTCTGCTCACTTCACTCACCTGACATACCCAGGAGAGATTACTGTCTAGAATTATACCTAAGTTTTTAGCAGAGTCTGTATAATTAATAATGGTACCATCATATATAACTCTAGGCACATTATCTAACCGTTGAGTCATGTATCTGCTGCCTATGATCATAGCTTGCGATTTGCTAGGATTGACCAACAGACCGAAAGATTTTGCCCAGTTTGCTATTCGTTGCAGATCAGAGTTGATATCGGTAACTGCAGAATTTAATTCATGAATATATGAATGGCGATAGATCTGCAGGTCGTCTGCGTAAAGATGGAAGTTAGATTTGATTATTAAGGTGATAGTGTTTATAAAAATTGAGAAGAGAAGTGGAGAAAGAACACCACCCTGTGTTACCCCCGCATCAAGATCACACCAGTCTGAGGTAGCCTCATCAGAGCGAACTCGCTGCGAACGTCCCCGAAGATATGAATCGAACCAGTTTATGGCCGAGGAGGATATGTTAAGGGAGCGAAGGACAGAAAGGAAGATGTCAAAGTCTACAGAATTGAAAGCACTGCTAAAGTCAAGTAACACTAGGATGGAGACACACTTATTTTCCAAGGCTAGGCGTAGGTCATCTGTGACTTTTAGCAGCGCCGTAACAGTACTGTGACCAGAACGGAAGCCGGATTGAAAAGGTGAAAGCAAATTATTAGAGGTTAAAAAGTGAGAAAGTTGCATGTGGACAATGTGTTCAAGTACTTTGGAAAGGTATGATAATATGGAGATTGGTCTGTAATGGGATAAAGAAGAGGGATCAGAGGTTTTGGGTAGTGGAATAACATCAGCACGTTTCCATGCTGAAGGAAAGCAACTCGTTGCCAAAGAATAATTGAAGACATGTGTGAGAACTGGCAAGAGTTCAGGAAGGGCGAGGGATATCATACGCGGACTGAGGTTATCATTGCCCACAGCAGTAGATGTTATATCCTTAATATGCTTGTTAACATCGTCCTCAGTAACAGGATTGAATGAGAACGAGGTACAAGAAGGGAGGGAAGAGGAAGAGAGATGGGAAATGGTGCGCGCTTTTGTTACCTGGTCCACGATTACAGGTGGACAAGAAAAGTGAGCGTTGAGCGCATTTAGGTCCACAGTGCTGTCAGAACTGACGGAAGATTTTCCAATGCCAAGTGTCGAAAGAAATTTCCAGATCTGGGAGGGGTAAGATTGGTCTATAGAATAGTGTATGTGGTGTCTTTTAGCATCTCTACACAGACGACTGCAGCGATTCCGGAGATACTTATACTTCGCTAAATTTTCATCCGTTGGTCGTTTCCTATATCGACCCATGGCTCGGTTGCGCTTGGCCATTATAGTTTTAATGTCTTCCGACAGCCAGGGTGCCGGTACGTGCTTAACTTTGATTTTTCTAAGAGGGGCATGTCTATCAAAAATGTTGGTTAGGATATTAGTTAGCAATGTCACCTTAAGGTCAATATCCGTGACTGAGTAGACAGGATACCAGTTAGTAATAGACAGATCACGTTTAAGAGCCTCCAAATCTATGTTCTTAAAACTACGCAGGAATTGATACTTGGGTTTTCGACGGAGAGGCTTAATTTTAAATGAAAGGAAAACTAAATCGTGATATGAAAGGTTAGAGGGGAATTGGCCATGAGAAGCTATGAGATCGGGAGACGAGGTGACGAGAAGATCTAAGAGAGAAGGAGTGTAATTAGGAACGTGGTGGGTTGCTGAAAGCGGAAGGATGCTGAGGTTGACGGACGAAAGTAAAGAGCGGAGTTTAAAGGCACGGTAATCAGATTTTATGAGACAAGTATTAAAGTCACCCGCAAGCAAAGTGTACTCGTAGTTCGAGCTGTGTGTGGCTAGCAGAGATTCCAAGGTGTTAAAATAATCTATACGCATTGACGGGCTATAGACCACACAGAGCAAGACTCTTTTGTGATGTAGGGTGACCTCAACACACAAGTATTCGACTGAGCCAGAGTATCGATTTGGTGAGGCTGTAATAATTTTACACACGATGTCACAGCTCAGATAAATGGAAACTCCACCACCACTTTTACCCAAGCGATCATTTCGAATCAACTTAAACCCCGGCAAAGCATAAGCAGCAGACGAAAGTGAGGGCTTAAGCCAAGATTCGGACACTAAAATAGCATCTACAGGAGAATCGCTAAACATTTCCAAAATATCAGGTTAATGGCGCGGTATACTCTGAGCATTAACATGTACAATATTGAAGTTATTAGGATAACAGGAAAAGGAACTTACTAATTGTTCATGAGCAGAAAAAGTACCCAATGTCCCATCACCACTATCCAGGCTGAGATAACTTTCAGATGAAGAAGAGCATGAGAAAAAATCCTCATTGTTAATATTGTGATCGATTGAATCCATAAAACTACCAATATAACATAAAATAATAATAGGTACCTAATAATATAAAAATAATAAATTCTAATATAAATAAATAATATTACGTGAATACTATAATAAATATTATTATTATTTACTATATTAATCATTATAATAAAACCCATCTTAGCTCACCATAGCAATGAAAGAAGAAATTGCACACTTATTTACTTACTTGACATAAGTTCAGAACTAAATAATAATTAATAATTACAGTTAATTAGCCAGGCCAAGAACTTAGAAGGGAAACGATAAAACAAAGAGAAAATCTATTTGAGCCCTGGCAACTCAGCATTACATCAATACCAATTAGTTTTGTGATAAAAAAAAAAAACATGCATGACATTGACGACTGACGTATGTCAAAGTCACACGAAATGTCCTAAATGTAAAACACAAAAATTTCAAAACTATAGATAAAAACAGAAAAAAAAACAGTACAACCTTAAAATAAACAACAACAGAGTAAATTGAGACATGCAGAAAAATGGGTAGAACTAGACACACTATGAATGGGTATTAATTCATCGCCGAGCGCACTGTGGAATGTGGATGCATGCAAACCTAAGTCCTTCTTGTACGGCGGGAAGATGCAGCGGTGCTGGAGGGCTTATTGCCGGAAGTACTGGGCTTTGATACCTCACCATGACCCCTTTTGACAACCGGCAGGGGAGGATTAGCTTTGGTGTCTTTAACAGCGGGGAATGTAGCCATTAGCGGTTTAAGCTCCTGCATGCATTCGATCTTTCGCCGAGACTTATCTGGCAAAATGATTACAATCCTTCCCACCGTTAACCAGCAGCTACGTACTCCAAAATGCTGCCGTGCAGTCATAAAGACTTGATGCCTAGACTTGGTCAAGAACTCAGAGATTACAATGCTGCTACTTTTCAGTGTAGTCTTAGCATCCCAGACCGAGCGCCTCTGATCAATATCTCTAAATCGTACTAGGACTGTACGTGCTTTCCCTTTTGGGGAACCAAGGCGGTGGCATGACTGAAGATCATTACTGGTAAACTCAGTTATTTCCATTTTGTCTTTGATAGTGTTAGGAATGACATCAAATAACTTTTCATCATTGGTTTCAGGGATACCATGGAACATGTATGTATGTTTGTTCCACCGTAGCGCCTTAACTACTGGTCTGAATTTAATAAATGAGATATCAATAGAATCTAAATAATAGCCCGAGTAACAAAGAATATATAATTTATGTAGTCGGGTTATAGTTTGGTATAAAAATTGTAGTTATTACCTATTATAACTTACGGATTTTATTACGGTTTCATTACAATAAAATCCGTAAGTATTTTAATTTACAATGAATAATATTCGAGTTAACATTAAATATCAAATCAATGTGTAAACCTTTACCTTGGATGTGTATTGTTCAACTTACATTATGTAATATGACTCTATAGACAGCTACATACTCATACTGGACCATTTGAACTGCATGGCGGCAGATCATTATTTTCTGTCTATTTGTACCTAATGCAAGATTCTTATTAACAAGAATGTGCTAATATAATACTATAGGTATATCTAACGAATGAGGATTGTGGACCGACGACAATAGCGACCGACGATTCTGACCGCGAGAAATAGTACGCGCCGTTCCAACCCGTACTCCGAACCAAACGTGTAAATGTGTGAGGCTGGCAGTCCGATCTGACATCATGACATGTCAATGACATTGAAATATTATGTAAGACGCCGGCAGTCTAAACCGTGACGTATTTTTAGTCGCAATTAGCGCGACAGTTTGATCCGCATTTCAAACCGCACAGATCTCTCCGCGGTCCGAACTCTACGTATGCAGGGTTCTAATGATAGAGACTTTTCCATTCCAAAAACTAAATAAAACACGTAGGTCCGGTACATTCCGGTAATTTTCTTGTAGATTTACAAAATAATATCAATGAATATTATACTAAGTAAGAAAATATTAAAAAATATTCGAATTGTATGTTCTTATCAGAGCGTATTACTGTCTACCAATTATATTAGAATTCATATAATTCAGAAAAAATAAACATAATTTACGAAACTTGGAGATCTTTAGCA
Source organism: Phengaris alcon alcon (assembly GCA_037179445.1). Classification (NCBI taxonomy): domain Eukaryota; kingdom Metazoa; phylum Arthropoda; class Insecta; order Lepidoptera; family Lycaenidae; genus Phengaris; species Phengaris alcon. Next base: position 25,330 of record JAYRCH010000462.1, read on the forward strand.
AAAGGCAATTTTCTCGGGTACATTTGGTTTCAGAGTCGCAAATAAAAGCCGCAAGTTCGAATAAAAATGGGAATTTTTAGTCACGATAATTTGCTTCAGCCGACCTTTCATCGCATTCGTTATTCAAATTTCTCCGGCGCTGTCAAAGTAATCCAATAGAAGAATGGATTTTAATTCTTTTGTACAACTTTGCGTAATTTCATTGAAACAGTTGAAATATTAGGTCTTTACCTATGAAATTGCCGTTTTGTATGAAAAAATTTAAACGAATTTTTTTCATGTATTTTTTATTTGTATTAATCGAAGTAATCACCCATGCAATCAATGCATCTTTGCCAACGCAGTGGCAGTTTATTGATTCTTAAAGAAATCAGCTAGACGGGAGGCAACAAATTCTTCAAAGGCATTTTGTACTGCTGCTCGGGTATTGACTTTTTTTCCCGCCAAGAAGTTATCCAAATTCTGTAAAAAGTAGTAGTCTGTAGGCGCAAGGTCTGGTGAGTAGGGCGGATGACGGAGAGCTTCCAACCCCAGTTCTTGCAACTTGGAGACCGTCTGCTATGCGGTATGAGGTCGCGCGTTGTCGTGCAGGAGCAGCGGAGACGAGCGATTGACCAATGCTGGTTGGAGATGTGCCAGCTTCTCCATCATTGTGTTCAGTTCTTTACAGTACACATCTGCAGTAATGCTCATCCCGTTTAATATGAAGCTATGATGAGTCACACCGGCGCTAGACCACCAAACAGTGACCATCACTTTTCTAGGGGTAAGTTTTCGTTTAGGGCATTGTTTAGGTGCTGAACCAGAATCCAACTAACTTGCTGAGCGCTTGCGGTTATCAAACAGAATCCATTTTTCATTGCAGGTAACAATGCGGTTCAAAATTCCTTCATTTGTGTGTCTGTTGAGCAGTGCAAGGCACGTCTCGACGCGTATTTCGCGCTGGCGATCATTGAGTTCGTGGGGCACCCATTTGTCAAGCATTTTTACCTTGCCAATTTGACGCAAATGGACCAATATTGTTTTGACGCTAACGTCGAAAGCTGCTGCTAATTCAGCCATAGATTGTGTATCATCAGCTTCCACAATTGCCTTTAATTCGTCAATGTCGACCAAAGTCTTCGGCCGACCGCGAGGTTCATTTTTCAGGTCGAAATTTCCAGAACGGAAGCGAGCAAACCAATAACAGGTGGTGCGTTGGTTTGTTAGCTCCGTAAATGTCGTTGATGTTGCGTGCCGCTTGTGCCGCGTTGCTGTCACGACGGTACTCATATTCCATAATTACTCGAATTTTTAACGTATCCATGATGACGAAAAAGATTGAAATGCGATGAAAATGTAACACTAATCAATAAATAAATGACTACTTTTGGAAAAAGAATTTCATGTTTTTAAAATAAAATTAATTTGAAATTAGAATTCTTAACCAAACAAAAATTATTTTGATTTGAAATGGCCAGTACTGCAGAACGGAAATTTCATTGATAAAGACCTATTATTAAGTACCTACCTATGTCGACATTTTACAGGCTTACTGAAAAGCTTGTTGGAAATTCGAAGCAAATTTGGATCATTATAATTTCACCGGAAGCTGAGTCTTCGCGTAAGGCTCATGTGCTCTATGTAACTTTCCCTTTCAAACGTGATTGTATATTTCAGTAACTACTTAAATATATAAGTAGGGTAATCCCAGGATCGGTGCACCACTTTTTGAAATAGCTCTGTAACTTAATAAATAAATATTTTTTGTTAGTTATTCCCTTGTATTTAAATTTTAAACACTTTGATCTCAAATTTATCATGGTACCCTATATGTTTGAGTGTATTGTATACGTGTTTTGAGTAATTAGTTTTTCTACTTCGTCTTCTCACACACCGGGCCCTTGAAAAGGCCTTGGGTGGGGAACCATGATCAGCAGCTAGAGCCCCTCTACATGGGAAATTCTTTTTTTGGGGGAGACGCGTCCAGTACGAATACTGGACGCCAAGATGTCAGGTTTTATGGAAAGACCCCCCGCGTTCTGCCGCGTTCTGCCTGTTTCTGCCGAAGCCCTAAGCGAGGCGATAGGAAAGAAAACCGCCATCCCGGTGCGACTTTGACCGGCAGTCGACTCCAAACGACGCGAGTGGGTCCCGACCCGAGGGCCGGGAAGCGTGTACCACTCCCGCTCGCGCCGCGTTTGCCGGACTGCGGACTCGACCGACCTGGGAAAGGGGGGGAAAAGCCTTCCGAACTCCAGACTTTTTATGTCGGGGGGAAAGCAGCGCCACGGAGTCGACGGCTGGGGCATTAGGGTTGCACCACGTCAGGCTCCGGGCTAATTAGTGTTTTTGACGTGACAACATCTTATAAATCGATGAAGCAGTGCAGTGCAGCTGGCTGCACTAAAATATTGTCACGTTCCGCCTGAGCTAAGCGTGCAAGCAAGAGCGCAGAACAAGCCATAGAGAGGCACGATGGGCCTAAGCGTTCGGCTTGTGTCTTAAAAAGAGCATAGATGTCTACTGCGGGCCTAAGACTCCATTTAAAAATAAATTAAAAATAACGCCATACGAGGGCGGCACTGAAAATTTCGGGAATCAAGGAAGTGACACAACATTACTATTTAGAAATGTATTTATTGCTTTTCGAAGTATTCTCCGCGAAATTTGACACATTTTTCCATACGATGGAACCAATCATTGAAGCAACCATTCCATTCGGAAGTTGGGGTCTCCAAAATGGCCGTTTTGTAGGCGTCCACAGCTTCTTCAGGTGATGAAAATCTCTGACCACGCAATTTATTCTTTATTTTAGGGAAAGTATAGAAATCATTAGGGCTTAGGTCGGGGCTGTACGGCGGATGGTCTAATAATTCTATGATTTCTTGCTCTAAAAACTCTTTTGTTTTGTGCGCGGTGTGAGAACTCGCATTGTCGTGATGGAGGATGATGCGGCGGTTGCAGTTCTCTTTACGGAGTTCAGAAACAACCTGTGGCAAACAAATGTTAGCATACCATTCTGCATTAACCGTTCTTTGTCCCTCAAGAGGAATAGTCGCAACATGGCCGGTTTTGAAGACAAACGTGGCCACCATTTTTTTTGCAACACTCTGTGAACGAACAATTTTTGTTGGCTTTAACTGATTTTCGAACACCCAATCTCGTGACTGGTTTTTTGTTTCGGGTTCGTACGCATATATCCAGGATTCGTCACCTGATACGATGTTGTATACAGCATTTTAGGATCCTGCGTGGAATCTTTCGAGAGTTCTGACGCACCAAGTAACGCGAGCCGCTTTTTGCTCTTCACAGAGCAAATGCGGTATCCATCGGGAAAACAACTTTTTTACACCTAAATGTTCATGCAAGATTATTTGTATTTGACTCATGCCAATGTCTAAAGTTGCCTGAATTTCGCGGTATGTCACATGTCGATCTTCCTCAATCAGCGTACGCACAGCATCAACGTTTTCTTGGGTGACTGCAGTTTTTGGACGACCTTGACGGGGATCATCACTGAGCTTGACACGTCCACGTTGAAATTCAGCAAACCAGCGATAAATTGTGGCTTTGGATGGGGCTTCATCACCAAATGCAGAAATCATCCGGTCAACACACTGTTTTTGTGTTAAACCACTTCGAAAGTCATAATAAATCATCGCTCTAGAATTTTCTCGAGTCAATTCCATTTTCTCAACGACTAAACAAGTTTGACAAGACCTTGTGACAAGACCGAGAATCTTTTTTTAAATAAATAAAAGGTATTCGATTTTTAAAACCAAGGAGTTTTAAATTAAAAAGATTTTAATATGACAGGAACAGTGGAAATATTCCATTCCCGATACTTTTAGTGCAGCCCTCGTATCAGCCTTTATTAATTTGTTGCCTATATTATTTCTGAAACATTCTGCGCGATAGTTATCATATTGATTTCTTCCTTCCTTTTTTGATAAATTTTCCTTTGGTAGCTTTTATCGTAACCCTTGTTTTCCGTTTCGCTGTTATAACTGTATTTTTAAAGGTATCCTTCTCCAATACCTTCAATATCTTAAAACGCGTAAAAATGTACAAGACTAATTAAAATAAAGCTCATTAAAATTACCACTCGCACTATATACATATTTATATGAAACAATGGAACAAAGATTTTTCATGCTATTCTGTTTTCTTAAGAAATCATTTACCTTATCATCAAGGATAGTATTTAATTTCTAAACATTACATCACACCACAACTTTTTTAACTTAGTTATTTATAAGAGTCATTAAAACTCAGCTCATACTAATTATTGTATTCCATTTAGATATAGGTGGATACGGTGTGGATAAATGATGAAGAGCCGTATAGAATTGTAATAATAGAATATGCTAGTGTTGTGGTATCGCTTGTGGACAGCGGGACGCACCGTCACGCGCACGTAAATAGCCCGCGAAACACGACGAAAACAATTGGCGCCGCGTTTTCGCCCTCACGCACGAGCAAAAATTATACGGAAATATGCGCACCCGCTCCGGCTGGCTGAGATGCGGAGCGTTTTTGTCCAGAATCATAGAAGCACTTAGCCCACGGTCACTAATATATGCCTCACTCGTAATGTGTCATACACTCGCATGTATATTCGTAGATCTATGAGCGTGAAGCATCGTATGGCAGATGCTTCATAATAGGAGAAAACCCTGTAGTGTGTGTTATAATTCTCGGAAATTGCATAATGTAAAGTCAGCTATATTCGTGGCGTGGCGAATTAACTCCTGCGAGAGTTAGTCGTCTGCCCACCGCCTACCTAACTAGTTGTGCAAATAAAGTGATTCAGCACATCCAGTATTTAATTTGAAGACCCCAGCCTTTGTACACTAAACTGGTGACCCCGACGAAGAACTCTCGAAGAAAGTTTGTAGTGAAGGGAATCGGCGTAAATAGTGACATCGGCTGTGGGCTAAATTTTTTGTTCGAGATCGAATTCCACGCGTCGACAGGAAGTTAGCGTGACGTAATAGAAGAACACGCCGTGGCACGTGGCGAGTACAGCGGCAGGCGGCTCATCAGCTCATTGACTCGTCGACTCATCGGCTCAATTTCGTTCGAGAAAAATGAACAAGGCATCAGACACGGGTTGCAAGGAAGAGGCGTCAGGCGCGGCGTTGGCATCCATAAGCGTGTCCACCAAGCTACTGGAATTGTGGACAGACTTACCAAGGTTATGGTTCGCGCAGTTCGAGGCTGTGATGGCTCCACAGAAGCAGGGTGAAGAGTCCAAATTTAACCTGGTCATATCGAAACTCGGAAAAGAGGCCATTCAGCAGGTCAGCGACCTCGTGATGTCACCGCCCGCCCAGGACAAGTATACGGCGCTTAAGGAGAGACTGCTGCAGGTTTATGAAGAGAGTGCCGAAAGACAAATGCAGAAGTTGGTGTCGGAGCTGGAGTTGGGTTCGCAAAGACCCTCCCAGTTTTTAAGGCGCATGAAAGATCTGGGGCGCAGCGCACAAATTGCGGACAACACACTGAAGAGCCTGTGGTTGTCGAAGATGCCGTCATCAGTTCGAGCAGTCATGGCGGTTTGTGAAGATCAGTCTCTGGACAAGCTAGCGGCCATGGCAGACAAGATTACTGAATACACCAACTATGGAGATGTGGCAGCCGTGTCATGCAAGAAGGCAGTAGAGGGACAGTCGAACGAGCAGATGAGCAGATTGGAGCTGGAGGTTGCAGCGCTCCGCGCCGAACTAAGGGGTCGCGGGCGCTCGAGGAGCAACTACAGACCGACCGACTTCAGGAGAAGATCGACATCGCGGCCGCGGAGAGTACCTGGGGACCCGGACTGGCTGTGCCGTTTTCACTTTCGGTACAGATCGAGGGCTAACCGCTGCGAGCAACCCTGCGCGTGGCGAGCCAAGCAGCCGGAAAACTAGATGGGGTACATGCGGGCTCGGTGGACGGATGTACTCAAGGTCAGGTAACCAAAAGCCATCGTTTATTGATTAGAGATAATGTAACGAAATATAGTTTTTTGATCGACACAGGCGCTAACATTTCCGTAATTCCAAAGTGGTGTGTTAGAAAGCCTATAAAAAAATCGATCTAAAGTTGTACGCTGCTAATGACAGCGAAATTAAATATTATGGAATATGTAATTTAGAGTTATCGTTAGGCTTAAGACGGTCATTTAAATGGCCTTTTGTCGTATGTGATGTAAAACAGCCGATAATAGGTGCCGATTTTTTGAGGAATTTTAAATTAAATGTAGATCTGTATAATAATAAGTTAATTGATACGGTGACCACCCTAAGGGTCTGTGGAATTAAAAGTACAAATTTTGTCGACACTATTAAAAGCATAAATAGCAACCATCCTTACGCGGATTTACTGGAACAATTTCAGGACATCACGCGACCGCCAACCTTCAAGGCCGTCCCAGAGCATTCCGTTTATCATCACATAGAGACTACTGGACCACCTGTCCACGCGCGTGCCAGGAGGTTACCGGCCGACAGGTACGATAGGGTTAAAAAAGAATTTCAGTTGATGCAAGAACTAGGAATATGTAGACCTTCAAATAGTGAGTGGGCCAGTCCTTTACATATTGTACCTAAGAAGGATGGTGGTATGCGACCCTATGGGGACTATAGGATGTTAAACGCAATTACAAAGCCAGATCGTTATCCGATACCTAGAGTACAAGATTTTACGTATGGGTTACATAATAAGAATTTTTTTTCAAAATTAGATATTTGTAGAGCTTATCATTTTATAGGTATTAATCCAGATGACATTAAAAAAACAGCTATTATTACGCCATTTGGCCTTTTTGAATTTCCAAGAATGACGTTTGGCCTGCGTAACGCGGCACAAACATTTCAAAGATTTATCAATAATACAGTCTTATCAGGCATAGAACAATTGAATTATGGCGGCGACTGTACAGGGGGCAAAGATCAGTCAGTCGTGTTCGGGTACATAGATGACGTCATCGTTGGATCGGATAACCCCGATATACATAGAGAACATTTGCGATTAGTATTTGAAAGATTGAGTAAATATAAAATGTCTATTAATTTAAGTAAATGTGTTTTTGGACAGTCGTCTATAGAATTTTTAGGCTATTTAGTTTCAGAAAAAGGTATAAGTCCGATGCCGGAAAAAGTTAAAGCTATCGAGTCATATCCGAAACCGGAGACAATAGAACAGTTACGTAGATTTTTGGGCATGTTAAATTTTTACAGAAATCATATTCCTAACGCTGCTCGAGTTCAGGGAGTTTTAGACAGGTATTTACACGGGGCTAAAAAACGAGATAAGACGCGTATAGATTGGACAGACGAGGCGAATAGTGCATTTGAAGTGTGTAAAGAAAATTTGAAAAATGCCGTCACTATTTCGCATCCGATATCTAATGCTAAATTAGGGTTAATGACTGACGCGTCAGATTTTAGTATAGGGGCAGTGTTAAATCAGTGGGAAGGCAATTCTTGGAAACCTTTAGGATATTTTTCAAAAAGGTTATCAGAACCGCAAAAGAAGTACTCCACGTATGACAAGGAGCTTTTAGCGATTTATTCGGGAATAGTTTATTTGAGAGATTTAATCGAAGGTAGAAATTTAACAGTTTACACGGACCATAAGCCGCTCACTTTTGCTTTAAGTAAAATAAGTTCTAATAAAGAGTTACCTAGGCGAGCGCGTCAATTGTTGTATATTAGCGAATTTACAAGCGACATACAACATATACAAGGCACTGAAAATCAGGTGGCCGACGCTTTATCGAGAATAAAGAGTATCATATGCCCTAGTTCAAGCGAATACGTGGAGGTTGCGAGAGCACAGGCGACAGACGCTGAGCTCGCGGATTTAATGAGAACGAATGATAAATTGCAATGGAAACAGTTAGCGCTCGATAATAATGATGATATTAAAATATATTGTGAAACATCAGCTCAGAATATTAGGCCGTATATACCATCGCAGTTTAGGAAAAGTATTTTTCATAAATTTCATGACGTTTCTCATCCTGGAGTTAGAGCATCGCGTGCATTAATTAGTAAAAAAGTTTTTTGGCCAGGTATGAATAAGGACGTAGGGACCTGGGCCAAGACGTGCGTGAGGTGTCAGAGAAGTAAGATTATTCGGCACACAGTTTCGAAACTTAGCGATTTTAACCATAGCGAACGTTACGAACATTTGCACGTTGATTTGATAGGACCTTTACCGGAAACTGAGCACGGTTTCCGTTACTGCGTCACTATGATCGATAGATTAACACGATGGCCTGAGATTTGCCCTGTGAAGGACATGACCGCAGAGTCGGTAGCTAGAGCAGTTTATGAAGGATGGATTTGTCGTTTCGGTTGTCCTAAAATTATTACCACCGATCAAGGTAGACAGTTCGAAAGCGAATTATTCACAGATTTAATGAAATTATTAGGTATCCAAAAAACGAGAACTACCCCATACCACCCACAGTGTAACGGTAAGATAGAAAGGTGGCATAGGTCTTTGAAGTCGGCTCTGGTGGCTAGATTGAATAATAATCTATCATGGTTAGTAGAACTACCTACGGTCATGTTAGGATTGAGAGCTGCTTGTCAAGCGGACAACGATAATATTAGCGCGGCGGAATTTGCTCTGGGACATTGTTTAAGGTTGCCGGGAGAATTTTGTTCAGATAAAAGTATGAAAATTGATAATCCACATTCATTTATAAGTAATTTAAGAGACACTTTGAACAAAATTAAGCCCATAAAAAGGGCATGTAAAAATAGTAATAGTACTTTTGTGCATGCTGACGTAATTCCTGTTCACATGTTTTTCTAAGAGTGGACGCGGTGCGGAGACCGCTAACGCCTCCGTACAGCGGACCATATAAAGTTTTAGAAAGAAATAGTAAAGTTTTTAAAATATTAATTGATAATACAGAACGTAATGTGTCGATTGATAGACTTAAGCTCGCGTATATTTTAGAAGAAAATGAAGTTAGACATGACAGTAGATTAGATCAGCATAGTGAGGCTAATGTGTATACGCCTTTACAGAAATCACGTAGTGGCAGAAAAATTAAAAGACCTGTAAGATTCTTGGTTGATAACTAGGTTAATGGTGCATTGGCATTTTTGTTAGCAAGTAGGTACGCGAAGGTTGTGTAATGTCATCTCAGCACATATTAATTGTTATAAGACGTTAAGTTAGAAATATTTGCATTCACTTTATTTCAAATTTTGTGCTATTCTAATATACAAAGTTTGTGTTTCACGTGCAAGAAAGATGTTAAGGAAGGAATTAAATTGTAATCAGGGTACAGATTTAAGTGTTTTGTCACAACATAAGCTCCCAAATGTTAACGTTTGCTAAGTTAATTTTTTTTTTTTTTTGTTATTTGTCAATTATGTAAATCATTTTTTTTAGAAGGGGGTGTATGTAGTGTGTGTTATAATTCTCGGAAATTGCATAATGTAAAGTCAGCTATATTCGTGGCGTGGCGAATTAACTCCTGCGAGAGTTAGTCGTCTGCCCACCGCCTACCTAACTAGTTGTGCAAATAAAGTGATTCAGCACATCCAGTATTTAATTTGAAGACCCCAGCCTTTGTACACTAAAACCCCATCCTTCTTCCTCTTGAAATTAATTCTAGATATCAAATTTAGATTAAGAAATAACTAAGCGCGTCGTTCTGCGCGTGCCTCATGACAAATCGTTTCTAATTTGTTAGAAAGAACAAAAGTTCTGAAAGCTTAGCCTCATTTGATAATATAACTCTGTTCGCACTTGGCCGAAGTGCGAGACAGACTCGTGCACTGAGGGTTCCGTACCATTATCTATAAAAACGGCAAAAAAAATCACATTAGTTTGTATAGAAGCCCCCTTAAATATTATATTTTCAACCGATTTCCAAAACACAGGAAGAAGTTCTCAATTCGTGTATATGTTTTTTTGTATGTATATTACGCGATTTCTCCGCGTTTGTGAACCAATTTTCGAAATTATTTTTTTATTTAAGGGGTTAATAAAATGATGTCATTTTAGGAGGTTAAAGAAAAACGTCTACTTTCTTCCAATCCATATTTAATAATCATAAAGTCTGAAATACATCAACTAAGAAACTTACGCTACTGGGTGGTCCGCCTTATTTGGGGGACCCCCGAGATTATTACACGTAAAGTTAATAACATGCTAAATGCTATGATGTGCTAGAACTATAGAACTATGCTTTAATTTATAACTATATTATTAACACACTTCATTGACTCTCAAGTTGGTCCCATTGTCACAAAATGGTAGACCTGTGATGGGATCCATGAGTAATCGAGAGAAGTCCTCAAAATTTATAGGGACCTATTGACGGGTGGTGATTTTGACTTTTTTTTGAAGTAACTCGAACATATGCTACTTACTGTGGGAATGTATCGGCAAGCCCCAAAGGGAGATCTCCGACCAAGCGAGGTGGTATGCTCGGTCAGTCCGAAGCCCACTTGTATGAATTTCAGATGTTGTATATATACCGCCGATCGTAGAAAACTTCGATAGCGCGATTCAGGATTGTGGCGCTAATTGATCCGCCACATCACTCCCCCCTGAAGACCTGAGATCGAATCTTGAGTCGTCTTGCTTGAGTCGCCAGTGCCAGAGAGTCCCAGTGAGTCGGAACTGTGCTGCTGCTGCACGGGCTCCAGTGAGTCGGAGTGCTGCCGTGCGGGCCGATGCTACGTGCTGACCAGGAGAGATGTGCTCTGCTTGCTGACCTATCGTTGTAGTGAAAGTGCCCGTTGAAGCCAATGAGGGTTCGATCAGGCAGCGGTGCGTTGAGGCTGGTGGTCGAGGTACCCGATGAGGCTGAAGCTGGCGGGCGTGGTGCGGACGGGTGGGGAGTGATGATGATGATGTCCAGAAGGAGGCGTGTTCTTTCGAGGGTCACCAATGTGGGAATGTATCGGCAAGCCCCGAAGGGAGATCTCCGACCGAGCGAGGTGGTATGCTCGGTCAGGCCGAAGCCCACTTGTATGAATTTCAGATGTTGTATATATACCGCCGATCGTAGAAAACTTCGATAGCGCGATTCAGGATTGTGGCGCTAATTGATCCGCCACACTACCAAAAAGTGAAATGTTGTGCCAAATATCCTGTATGTAATAGGACTGAACAAAACTCCTCAGTCTTTAAGATATACGTTTAAAAATTTCAGCATTGTTTATAGAACTGCAAGCACATGTCATTATCAAAAAATCATCATCACCATCACACCATACATCATGATATTATGTTGATATAGGTATTTCTCATAGTCTTTTACACCGATATCGATTTCTTTGAACATTTACAGCTACCAAAAAGTAAATGATAAAAGAGTAAAATTTTGTAGTATTAAAACACAACAGTCAGCCGAATATAGTAGTAATAGCCTTAGAGCCAAGAATTGCCCTTATCTGTCACTTATTATATGTATATAGTAAACCAACAAAGAAAAAAGGCTAAGATAGGAAGTGGGCAGTATAAAAGAAATGTGCACTCTGTTTTTGCAATAAATATGTACAAGGCAGGGCAGGGCAACAGCCTCCGTGGTGCAGTGGTTTAGAGCTTCGCTCTCGACTCGGAGGTCGTGGGTTCGATTTCCGCATTGGAACAACGAAAAATGTGTCGTTTATAAGTTTGGTTGGGACAATGTTGGCTGATCACTTGATTGTCTGACAAGAAAGTCTGGGTTACGAGAGTAAAGGAAGAAAGAGTGCTCTTGTGACTGCACACACACTTGAGCACTTTAAATAACTCCTGCGTAGCTGGCCTGGTTTCAATGGGGGGGGGGGGGCTCTTCGTGGAGAGCTACGAGGGCGGCACTGAAAATTTCGGGAATCAAGGAAGTGACACAACATTACTATTTATAAATGTATTTATTGCTTTTCGAAGTATTCTCCGCGAAATTTGACACATTTTTCCATACGATGGAACCAATAATTGAAGCAACCATTCCATTCGGAAGTTGGGGTCTCCAAAATGGCCGTTTTGTAGGCGTCCACAGCTTCTTCAGGTGATGAAAATCTCTGACCACGCAATTTATTCTTTATTTTAGGGAAAGTATAGAAATCATTAGGGCTTAGGTCGGGGCTGTACGGCGGATGGTCTAATAATTCTATGATTTCTTGCTCTAAAAACTCTTTTGTTCTGTGCGCGGTGTGAGAACTCGCATTGTCGTAATGGAGGATGATGCGGCGGTTGCAGTTCTCTTTACGGAGTTCAGAAACAACCTGTGGCAAACAAATGTTAGCATACCATTCTGCATTAACCGTTCTTTGTCCCTCAAGAGGAATAGTCGCAACATGGCCGGTTTTGGAGACAAACGTGGCCACCATTTTTTTTGCAACACTCCGTGAACGAACAATTTTTGTTGGCTTTAACTCATTTTCGAACACCCAAACTCGTGACTGGTTTTTTGTTTCGGGTTCGTACGCGTATATCCAGGATTCGTCACCTGATACGATGTTGTATACAGCATTTGAGGATCCTGCGTGGAATCTTTCGAGAGTTCTGACGCACCAAGTAACGCGAGCCGCTTTTTGCTCTTCACAGAGCAAATGCGGTATCCATCGGGAAAACAACTTTTTTACACCTAATTGTTCATGCATGATTATTTGTATTTGACTCATGCCAATGTCTAAAGTTGCCTGAATTTCGCGGTATGTCACATGTCGATCTTCCTCAATCAGCTTACGCACAGCATCAACGTTTTCTTGGGTGACTGTATTTTTGGACGACCTTGACGGGGATCATCACTGAGCTTGACACGTCCACGTTGAAATTCAGCAAACCAGCGATAAATTGTGGTTTTGGATGGGGCTTCATCACCAAATGCAGAAATCATCCGGTCAACACACTGTTTTTGTGTTAAACCGCTTCGAAAGTCATAATAAATCATCGCTCTAGAATTTTCTCGAGTCAATTCCATTTTCTCAACGACTAAACAAGTTTGACAAGACCTTGTGACAAGACCGAGAATCTTTTTTTAAATAAATAAACGGTATTCGATTTTTAAAACCAAGGAGTTTTAAATTAAAAAGATTTTAATATGACAGGAACAGTGGAAATATTCCATTCCCGATACTTTTAGTGCAGCCCTCGTATTATTAATATACCCTAAATAAAAAAGAAAAAGAAAATAATAATAAAATATTATTATAACAACTTACATAAATTGAAATCCCACTAAAAACATTTTCATGTAAAGTGATGACGATACACACTCGCACATGGCTCGCACTGTCAAAAAGTTATCAGACCTCATGTAAAACCAAGCTTCTGACTCTACCAAGCTTCTGACTCTACACGCCTTAACTCTACGAGCCTAACTTCACAAACTACACCTTAGTCAAGTTATGATATATTATCATCTGTGAAAATTTCAACTGCCTAACCTTCACGGTGCGTGAGATACAGGTGACAGACGGACGGACAGCGGAGTATTAGTAATACCCTTTGGGTACGGAACCCTTAAAATGAAAACATTTTTCTATTAAACTGGCGAAGGTGAATAGGGCCCCAAATATTCGTAGCACAAGTTCGTAGCTGCTACGGTGTAGCACCTCTACATAATTGGCTAGTTGACTGATTTTTTTTTATAGCAAACTGTAGAGGGCTACGACCTCTTGGTTTTTACATGTCCTACTTACGCTTGAGTGGTGATTATAATAATACAGCAACAATTCTTATATTCTCCTTTATTGGTGCTTATGAGAAATGCTTAACACAGATACGTAATTACATATGAGATATGCCTAACACAAATACGTCTACACTATGTATAGCCTTTTGGCTAACTGAAATAAATAGGCTAAACTGAATAGGCTGTACCTGTGACATCTATCAATATGACATTGACAATTATATTTCTTAAAATACTGTTGACATTATGCAACACAAACATAAAAAGTACCTACTCTTAAATATGAGTAATATAATCAAATAATATTTAAAATCTATATTTACAAAGGTACATCGAATTGCAATACAGAATTTCGCAATTCTCGCTGAAACGCTCCATACAAAAGTCTGACCTCGCGCGTTCCTGCAGTTGTATGAAACATATAGGTCGCAAGAACATAGTTTCTAATATCTCCGAAATTATAGCGCTTAAATTTATAATTGCTTTAATTAATGTTTTTTATTTTATGTAAGTAATTAGTAAACTAATTATGTAGGTTTTTTACCCGACTGGGTTATGTTTTTCGCGCGTATCTTGTAATCCCACGTATCTTCAAAACGGCTGGATGGATTTCGACAGTTAAGTTTGGAATTTAGAATGGTCTTAATGCTCTAAGTATCCTTAGATAGCTAGTTTAAACAAAAAATACAAAATGGCGGATTTTGGAGCCAATTCTAAGTAGTTCTAATTTTTTAATCAAACCCAGTAACCGTAACGGTAACCGAGTAGGGTATCAAAATAAAGGAAATTGTAAGGAAATTTCAAAAATATACATATGTATTTATATTTAATCTGGACTAATTACAACTATTTTAATGGGGATGATGACTACATGTAAAATATTGAGTTGAATTTGATATATTCAGAAATATTGAGGTATTACAACTTGATAAATGTAAAAAAGTTTTTTTTTTGCTAAATTAGCAAACAAAACCTACATCATTAGTTTACTTCCATCATATTATACAAAAACATTCATTATGGTAAGTATGAACTTAAACGCACAAATATCGGAGATATTTACAAATATGTGCCTGCAGCCATATACTTCGTACACTTTAACCTAGGCGTGACGTCACAGCTAGGTACGACTTTGGTATGGATCGTTTTCACGAGACTTGCGAAGTTTTGTAAACAAATCGCTGTACCTTTGAAAATATTGACTTTTGATATACTATTTCTTCTGAGAAGTTACGCGGAAATATGAATCCATCAGCGATGGTTACATTTTTCTTTTGGAGTCGGAACCCATATCCTTGGGACCCCAGTGCCAAGCATCTTTTTAGGGATTTCGCCAAAAGACTGGTCGACAAAACTAGTGACCCTAATACTGGCGCTTACCTCGGCCAACGATTCAGTTTTTTACCTATAGCCCTTTTTTATTTTTCATTTATATATATATATATATATATATATATATATATATATATATATATATATATATATATATATATATATATATATATAATGAAAAATAAAATATTATTACTATATATAATCGTTACTAATAACTATATATAATGAACGATTATATATAGTTAATAACTATATATAATCGTTCATCTAGCCTATTAAATGATTCGAATTAATTTGTAATCAATGCATTCACATGTTAGCTTTAAATCGACAAAATTTGTGTTGGATAAACTATAAATATAAAATAAAATAATTAATTAAAAATAAAAAAAACCCGACTGCAAAAAAACAAATACGCATTAAAAAGACCGAAACAAGACGGGGAAAACAAAATACTAAAACCTAATTTAACCTTATTTTAGTTTAACAGACTAAACTATGAGCTGAAAGCCTAAGTGAAATAATTGACATTATGTATGATAGCAGGCGTTACCCATTTGCAAATTATAAATCGTACGAAAATAATTTTATTTTTAATTATTAAACAAATATTCAAACTTTTTTTTAACTTTTAAATGCACCTAGTTAGAAAACTACATACCTGAACCTTTGAAAATATTGATTTTTTAGATACTGGTTATTCTGAGACCTTACTAATATTTAAGAGTACTATTCGTTAATGCAATTGTGTAATTAATGTAAAAATTCTTACATAAGATTACAAAGAATTAAACACTTTAAAAATATTCTAAAAAATGTGGAATCTTATGAATGCAATCTGTGGAAATTAAAAAGGTGGCCTGATGACAAATCTTTTAAACTAAGTATCCTGACTTTATTCCAAATAACTTCTCCAAAGAGTTTTAGAAAGGAGTCAAAAAGGCCTCCAACTTTTGTGGCAAGGAAATATTGAACATCGACCAGTACTCTAGTGAGACAGATGTGTCTATGTATTTAAAACGAGTAACAAATAATAAAGTATTCAAAATTATAAATAAGCTCAATGTTAGTAAAATTCCAGGAAATAATGAAATTAGAGCGTCTGACTTAAGAAGTATATCGGCCACCATTACACCTGCTATCAGCCACTTAATTAACACATTCATAAAATATTAGGTCCTTACATATGAAACTGACGTTTTGTCGTACTGGCCACTTTGATCTCAAATATATCTTCTTTGGTTAGGAATTCCAATTTCAAATTTATACCGCTATTTACTCATGCATTTGTGTGTTTGCGTCCCTCTGTGGAATGGAATTCCGTCACAAATGGAAAAGTTGAAATATCGTATTATTTTCGAGTACGAGTTCCACCGTGGCACCAGTGCTGCAGAAACGGCTCGAAGGATTGATGATGTGTATGGCGGCGGTGTCGCAAAAGAAAACCTGGGCGTTTTTAGTTCCAATATTTTCTTTCTGGAAATTTTGACCTGCAGAACAAGCCCTGTGGACGGCCGGAGACCAAAGTTGATAATGAAGAATTGAAAGCTATTGTGGAAGCGGATCCATCGTAACATCCGAGTTAGCTGCAGACTGCGGTGTTAGTGATAAAACTGTTCTAATCTACTTGAAGCAAATTGGGAAAGTGAAAAAGCTTGAAAGGTGTGCCTCATGAATTGAGTGCAGCAACCCGACAAACGCGCGTTGACTGCTGCCTTACATTACTCAACCGGCACAATAATGAAGGGATTTTAAATCGAATCATTACCGGTGATGAAAAGTGGATCCTGTACGATAATCGGAAACGGTCATCGCAATGGCTGAGCCCTGGCGAACCAGCCATAGCCTGCCCCAAAACGAAAATTGACTCAAAAAAAGTTACTTGTGAGCGTTTGGTGGACTAGTGCCGGTGTCATTCACTACAGCTTTCTTAAATCTGGCCAGACGATAACGGCAGATGTCTATTGCCAGCAACTGCAAATCATGATGGAAAAGCTAGTTGCTAAACGACTAAAGTTGGTCGTTCGCTCTAGGCCACTGCTGCTTCAGGACGATGCTAGACCACACACTGCACAACATACGGCTACCAAATTAGAGGAGCTTCAATTGGAATGTCTAAGAAATCCACCGTACTCCCCGAACCGTGCTCCAACAGATTGCCATTTTTTTTCGAAATTTGGAGAACTTCTTGCAAGGGAAAAACTTCAACTCCCATGGGGCAGTCCAAAGAGCCTTCAAAGATTTTGTTGATTTCTGTCTGAAAGGTTTTTTTAGTAAAGGAATCAATGAACTACCTATGAGGTGGCAAATGTGCATAGATAGCAATAGTATATACTTTGATTAAATAAATATATTATGTTTAAAAAAAATAGACTATGTTCCTCTTTAACAAAACGCCAATTTCATATGTAATACGGGTGTATACCCAGATAACGCTGTGTGACAAAATGTATATTTTTTTAGTAACATCGATTTAAGTAACTGAATATTATCAGTTTGGAACTGCTGAACATGAATACATACATTATTTTTTTTGTATTATGCATTTGCATATATTATTCCCGTGTACATAATTATTGTGATTGTACTGTGAAAAAAAGGACATATTTAAGTATTTTTTAGAAAAAATGAGCTACTTATTATGGAAAAATATAACGATAAATTAACGTTTTCTTTAGTGTAAAATTTTCTTGCTTAACAAACCAACAGCTAGCAACATAAAAAAATGTTAGCAACATCTGCTAACATTTTGGCGTTCTATCTCCCATGCCTATTGTATCTTACTCCTGAACTTTTTTCTCAGTGTGCTAATATTTTCATTAACATATAAGCCCCTGTAGGGCTTCTGATGATGGCTACAAACCAAAAGAAGATATTTTATTTTTCTATTGGATAGTAATAAATAAAAATAAAAAAATTACAAGAATATAATCGATTTTCGCCGTGCGTCGGAAATTATGCGGCTTTAGTACCCGTGTAAATTCCGCAATATACGTATCGTAGGTTATGCCTCATCAGTTATCACCTAACTACAAATATTACTAATGCTAATCAGTATACTATAAATTGGAAGGTAACGCAATCACCGTTTAAACCACCGAACCGATTTTATCGGCACAGAGCTAAATTGGAGGTTTAGAAATGATAGAGGCTACTTTTTATATCGGAAAAATCTAATGTTTCAGCGCGATATACGGATTTATATTATGTAAAAATTGAATGCCAACACTGCTTAGACGTCAGTGGGCAATTTTGTCATTTGCAACTGCAAACTTAACTCGAATGAAATATAGTATTTTTGTAACATAACAGCAATTTAGTATGTTATATGTGTGTCTCGCGCGCCGGTCTCGTGAACAGCTAGTAAACATGTACTCATTCAGCCAATGTCTGGTATGCGTCGTGCACGCCGCACGCCCGCGCCGCACGCCGGCACTTACACTAAGCAACCACACTTCAAAATAGATCACTGACGGTAGTAAACCATATTAATGTCACACTAAAAATTAAATCATAACAAGCTCCGTTTGTCGTTACTCTCACGTGGAACTAATCGGTTAAATCTTTAATGCTATGCTATTTTTAATCTTGACAAAATTAAATATAGTGAGGAAATTAATTAGAGCTTCAAAGTTTTGAAATTCAAATCCTGATATACCGAGAAATAAAATTTTACTTTTATTGTCTTGTATAGTGTAGTGTCTTGTTATAAATCTTGTTTAAGAAAAGACGATCAAAAATGAATAATAATGGTTTATTGTTAATATTATGATCATTTTGTTAGCAGCACATAACTATGACAGTTAAATTCTAATTTAAAAAAATAATTTAATAATTATTCATGGTAAAAAAAATTGGTAATTCAGATAGCTTAATATTTTGGTTCACAAGTTCAAAATTATTTATATGATAAAAATGGTTACGCAACAAGAATAATCATTGTTTTGTTTTGTCCAATTTAATAATAAATAGGACTTAATATAAATCTTAAAAATATAACTAAGATATATTTGCAAGGTTTAAAATTGCTGATCTATTTTTAATATGAATAAAAAAATAGAATATTTATTTCCATAATTGTTTATATTTCCAATAAAGGAAACAGCAGAAATATTTTTTTTTAATGAAGGAAAGAAAACTCTTTTCTGAAAATTATTTTTCAGTTTCATACTATAGTATGAAACTGAAAACCTGAGAAAAAAATAAGTTTATATTCTATAGAATATAAACTTATTAATCGAATTTAAGTGCTTTTGCAATCAACGGTTGTTACTATATAAGTGCGTAATTATCTGATAATATCATAAACATAATATTTTAAATGTGTATCCAAAAGAAATTAAACTACGTACGTCGTACTAAATACGTGAAAACTAATTTTAAAGGTAAATATATAAATACCTTAAATGTACTGAATAATATACCATTTTGTAAAATGTGAATCGATCCAAAGACATAAAGAAAATGTCTAATGTTGTCTGTAACCATTAAATGAAACCAGATAAGACTTATAATTTGATGAATTTAGCATCAAAAGTTAATCTGGTAGGTTACTAATTAATTTAATGTGAGACGTGTAGCCATTAAATGAAACCAGTAAAGACTAATTTGATGCATTAACATCAAAAATTAATCTGGTAGGTTACTAATTTATCAAATGTGATCTGTAACCAATAAATGAAACCAGCAAAGGCTAACTTGATTTATTGAAGAACATCAAAGGCTAATCTGGTAGGTTACTGAATAATTATGTGAGAGTAAAATATGTACTTACCAGTAAAATAATTTGATAATATGGAATATCAAAGTGAAACTGGTGGTCTATTAGAAATTGTGAATGTGCACATAAACCAGTAAAATGATTGAAACTGGTATATGAATCAATTTTTTTTTCAGCGTATAACATATACACTTACCTACCTATTTGATATGAACAGCCAAATACCAGTCATAACTTTAAAACTGCTATGTTGTAATATGGGTTCGGTTTTGTATTTAAAAACCGTAGAAACAAATTGGAAGTCAAACAAAATGGAAGATAAATGATGTGGATAAGTAGGTATTAATAAATACCAAATGTAACTAGTACAATGTATTTGATTAAAATTTTATTGTCAAGTCGAGATTACTTAAAACAATTGAAAAGGGTAATGTTAACACAGGCAACTTTAGTTCAGTTTGTACTATGATGTATTCTGTGATTCAGTAAACAACTCTTACTGTCAACTTAACAATAGCAAGATAATTTAAAAAATATAATCAATAGTTTAATATTTAAAATACAGCTCTATAATTATGTAGTATTTTTTTGTCTTGATTATTTTATTTTTATCTTAAGTCAAAGTAAAGGACATGTGAAAGATAGTCATAATTATAATTAAAACAAAATTTATTTATGTTAAAAGTTACTGATGTTGCAAAGACATAAATGGTATCGTTATACCATTTATGACTTTAGGAATATTTAGGAATATTAGTAAATTAGGAATAAGGCAAACTCGTTAGTTTGCCTTGTTCCTAATTTACACTGGGAATTATAATGAAATCATCGTTGAATGAGGTTGACAAAAGGCACGATGAATTTAATTGATAATTCACGAGTAATGATAGTGAGTCAATTACATGCATTAAGAATATTAATATTTGTCTAGTGCCAATAATTAAATAAATGGAATATGAATCCAAATTACCTACCTATTAGAAGAACAAATAAATATACTTTGATTATATAATTGTAGTCAGAGGTTATAGTAAAAAGTAACTTCAAAATTTTAAAACAAGTTACCTAAAATTATTTTAAACCAGTATGGTTTGTTATTTTGTGCATGTGGTCATAGAACAAAATTAATTTTTTAGAAAATTCAATAGGGAAAGATTTATATTTATAGCATTCTATTGATGCCACTGTAACCTAATATAGGATTATAATATTGTAATTATCTATGTAACAACAAATAAAACTAGTGGTTTCTTAATCAAATTAAAATAAAAAGGGAAGCCCTCATAAAATCATTAGTAAAAAAAAACATCGAAGTAAGTAAGAATAACCGTGGTTATTTCGGTGGCGCGCAGCAAACACCCTACGCGTACGAAAACAACATTATGAGTACACATTCGCGTTTAAATACCTCCGGCTCCATTCTTTAACCTAAAAACAACATATTTGAAATATGAATTTCTTTATTTCTTTTATTAACCGACTTCCAAAAAAAGAGGTTATACGTTCGGCTGTATGTATTTTTGTTTTGTATGTTCAACGATAACTTCGTCGTCTGTTAACCGATTTTCAAAATTATTTTTTTGATGTAATGAGAATTTTGTGGGAATTTCACAAAATTAGTGATCTGATGACGGGATCCATGAGGAATCGAGGGAACTCCTCAAAATTTATATGGACACATATAGTGATTTCTACTTTTTCTAAAGTGACCTAAGCATATGCTGCCAAAAAGTAAGATTTTGCACCAAGATATACCCTGGATCCAAAAGTACTGACCAGAAGTCCTGACTCCTTATAGATACATGTTTGGATATTTTGGCGTTTCTTAAAGAACTGCAAGCATAAGCCACTATGTCTATTAAAGTAATCATCTTCATCACCACCATTATCACACCTTAACTCATGACATAATGATGATATAATAGGTACTTCTCATAGTATTTAACACCGACACGGGTATCTTTGAACGTGAGTTCTATAAAATATTGTCTTATCAGGAATCAGGATATTGTTCAGGCTGGTGCCGACTTCAAAATTATGAAGATTGAGTACAGAAATTAAAATTTAGCCTAATTTAAAAGGGGAATTATTTAGGAAACAAGTTTTATTTCATACTTTTGGAACGAAGTTCCTTATGGCGCGTTGCGAAAGGGGGCTAGACGGGAAAAATAGGCACGACACTTTTTGCCACTCGAAATCATAATGTAATAACGACTATTAAGAATGATACAAAAATGACCTTATCGTCTTGATAATAATGTAGAATTTAGCAATTACACATTGTGACTGTTATCGCCATTCCTTCGACGTGCTTTCGGCCATCTTTGACTACTTAGTTCCACTATTTGTTTTGTATAATATAATATATTATATCTATACAGATAAACAAAATTGAAGTGTTTGTTTGTAATTTCAAATTAACAGCTTTTGTTTTCACTTAATGCATTTAAAAGTATGATCGGTACTTACAATAAAATATAAATTGTTAACATTTTTCTGTTCCGGCTAATCTCTGAAACGACTAGACCGATTTTCATGGGACTTTCACTAGCATATATAGCTGATATTATAAGGTCTAGCATATATATATCTTCCAAAATAGGCTTCAATTCTTCATTATCAACTATATATTTATATTATAATATAAATATATATTAAAACTTCGTTCCTTCCTTCCTTGACACCTCTCAAGTTTTTTTTGTGCATTTTTAGTTTGGAAGTTGGTTTTATATTCATCAGTAAATTAGTACATATACATGAGTTATAATAGCATACACAATCATTAGATGAAAATATAATGAGATGGCTGTGTCCGAACTAGATAAAATACTAGTGCATAAAAATGTGTGGTTTCCGAGAGAATTCCTTTTGCGCGCACTAAAGATGCGGGCCACATCTAGTTACCAATAATAACTAGAAAAAATATAAATAACTATAACCCAGCTACGTAAATTATATAGCCTATGTTACCCCAGCTATTATTACGAATCTATTGACACGTCATTTATTGAAATCGGACTAGTAGTTTCGGCGCTATAGTAGAACAAACCTACATGCATACATAGACTGTTAAAATCATTACCATTACTTTTGGCTTCGTCGTAGTCGGCTAAAAATGTAGCCTAAAGGAATTGAGTAAACACGTGAATGATGTATGAGTACTGCGAAGTAACTCTACCTTTCTCTACGTAAGTACCTCCTACATACGTAGTACGGATATTCAGATTCAATGTTTATTACCACAATGAGACACATAAATCCTAATAGAATCTCAAACTTTGCCTTAACACCCGCCTATTTTCGGAAACTTAACTGACGGAATTTCACCGTGACCTGATTTCACATGCCCACTGTTAGTGGCTACAAGATATTAAACTGCTTTAAATATTAACACAAGTTACGATAGATAATAATAGATGTATGTCTGGAGTTTTATATCTCATTATGTACTACAAAAATATAAAAACACAAAATAAAATTGTAATGGTAAAGTAGGTACATTTTGTTTACGACTGTGCTGAGTTTGGAATCTAGCACAGTCATAAAGGAAATGTATTTTTTATTAGTCTTTGAATGTCTAGTAGAGGTAGTAAATAAATTTCAATTTATATATTTTATTTTTGTTCTTTACATACGTAGATTAAGAGAAATCTTATCTGGGGATGTTTATCTGGGTTCTGAAAGAATTTTAGATTTAAAATTTATGCGTATTTTACGAGAAATGGGCGTGAAAAGTAGAAAATACGTCTAAGTTTCGTCACGTTTTATAAGTAATTGATTAATTTCATGCGGTAACCCAAATATAATAATAATATATATAATAATATCTATGGACGATTCACACCACGTCAATCTGGCCCCGTGCTAAGTATCCGAAGAACTTGTGTTACGGGTATCAGAAAACGGGAAGTATATTTAATACTTTTATACTATACATATATTTAAGATTTTTTTTATATTATACACATATTTAATACACATCCATGACCCAAGAACACAGAAAATTTTTTGTTCCTTTGGCGGGATTCGAACCCGCGACCGCCGGCTTGAGCACCAACGCGCTGAACCACTGAGCCACAGAGGTCGTCAAAATATCCTACAAGCAACAGTATTTATTGACTAAAATGAACTTCGAATGGCGTCATAATGCTAACTATAATACATTTTAAATAATAATTATATTATAAAATATGGTTTTAAATAAACATTTGTAATCTATAATCACGATTCGCAACATTCGTAATCATTTTTGCAGACTATATTTCCTGCTGCGAACGAACGCTTAGCAACAGAGTTTGGTGTTACTTGTTACCTACTAGCGTTAAATGCTTAATCGTCAGCGATATTTGATATTGCCGCATCATGATCTTGTAGCCAAGCTCAGTTTTTATTGCATCATGTGTTTGATGAGATAGAGACGGTCACTTATTTAGGTCCAGACTTATTAGGAATTTGGATACCCCGACAAAACCAATACCCAGATTTACACTAGGGGCAGTCGGGGCTAGTGCCTAGGGCGGCAAATTTTGTGGGGCGGCAAAATTTGGAAAGTAAAACAAATATTTTTAGAATCATTTTTTTACAATTATCAAAATTGCACATTATAATAATTAATTAATTCTATCAAATGATATAATAATCATTTTTTATTTCTTGTTTGAAACGAGTTAAAAACTACTTACGTTTTACAATGACTGTAAATAGTCTCAAAAGATTGGCTATTCTATGCATAGAATATGTACGTGTACGTCTACTTTAATGTTTAGATTGTGAAGATTTAATCGACCAATTTACAAAGTCAGGTGTGTTTGCCTGACAAACAAATGTAATACAATCATAATTCATCGTTAGTGCAAAATTCATGATTCTTACAAAGGTATATGATTGGCTTCGCTGGGCGCTCGATCAATGATTTGTCTATGGATTCTTGGAACAAAAACAAATATTTTTTTATATTATGGAAGTATATAATATATAATAAAATTTATGCAATGAGCAAGCAATTAGTTATTCTATTTATTTATTTAACAATTTATTGTATACACAGAAAATTATGACAATACAATTAACAAAGAAAGATGACACAAAGGACTGCTTATTTCTAATTAGAAATTTCTTCCAGCAGCCCTACGGAGAGAAATGGGATGAAGTATAGCAGTTAGGACGTGCACAATATTATTTCTACAATTATTGTATAAATAATAATTCAAATATTTATATCTATAATAAAATAAAATATAGTAAATAAGCTAAATAAATAAATTAAAAATGATAGCTAGTTAATATATATAAATACTAATATAATATTATTATAACTATAATATATAAATACTATATGTATACAAAATAACGGTATCTATATGGATTCAGATTTGAGGTAATGCTCTTTCAAGCGTCTTTTAAATACATCTATGTTGGGACTGTCGCGAATGGTGTAAGGAAGAGAGTTCCACAATCTGACTGCATGAACAGTGAATGAGTAGGAGTAGAAGTTGGAGCGATGGGAGGGGAGAGAAAGATTTGTCCTGACAGTGGACCTGCAAGGAATATTGAGGGGTCGAGAAAAATTGAATCGATCAAGAAGATAACGAGGAGAGCGAGGATTATGCAAAATGTTGTAGAGTAAACAGAGGATATGGGAGTTGCGCCGAAGGCGGATAGGGAGCCACTTGAGTTTCGATCGAAAGGCTGAAACATGGTCGAACTTTCTTAGACCAAACACAAAACGAATACAGATATTCTGTAACGTTCCAGTTTAGTTAACAGCTCCTCGGTAGCGTCTAAGTAGCAGGAATCGGCATAGTCAAGGATAGGGAAGATGAGTGTCTGGACAAGGAAAATTTTGGTGTTTATAGGCAAAAAGTTTTGGAGGCACTTCAACATGTGCAGCGAGTAGTGAACCTTTCTGCTCACTTCACTCACCTGACATACCCAGGAGAGATTACTGTCTAGAATTATACCTAAGTTTTTAGCAGAGTCTGTGTAATTAATAATGGTACCATCATATATAACTCTAGGCACATTATCTAACCGTTGAGTCATGTATCTGCTACCTATGATCATAGCTTGCGATTTGCTAGGATTGACCAACAGACCGAAAGATTTTGCCCAGTTCGCTATTCGTTGCAGATCAGAGTTGATATCGGTAACTGCAGAATTTAATTCATGAATATATGAATGGCGATAGATCTGCAGGTCGTCTGCGTAAAGATGGAAGTTAGGTTTGATTATTAAGGTGATAGTGTTTATAAAAATTGAGAAGAGAAGTGGAGAAAGAACACCACCCTGGGGTGTTCTTTCTCCACTTAATTTTTCTATTAAAAAAAAAAGATATAAAAACTATAATTTTAACTAAAATGTCTATGATAGGGCGGCATTTTCTTCAGTGTCCAGGGCGGCACTAATTTTAAATCCGGCCCTGCCAATACTGACGTCTTGACTGTTGAGCTAACAAACGAAAAAAGCCCAGTAAAATTGGTCATCTCTACTGTAGAAACGTAGAGACTCTACCTCTGTACCGCCCTGGAAAATTGACATATAAGACGTGAATCTATTTCTTGACCAAACTACACAACATGATTACTGATTAGTGATACGAAATCTAAGGTAACCAAACATATTTGTTATCTAATCAAGGATGCGTGTCGAAGTGTCGCAATAAGTTGCGTTTTCGTAACAACGATCGGCAGACATATCCAGTGATTAGTTGTTAGTATTTATAGCTGTGCTGTGTGCCACAGTACCACTATACGACGATTACAAACAACCCTAATATAAGCCGTAAACAACCTCTCTCGTTAACTATGAGCTACAAAATAAAGAATTTAAGAAAACTTTTCGTTTTCACTTTTTCTTACTCTTATATAAAATCACCTTTGATGACTTTTATTTAAAACCAGTGGTACAATTTACATAGTTTACTAGTAAAAGTAACAAAAAAGATTCTTAAGTATTAATACGGTGTATATGTAATTACGGTTAAGGCGGTAAAAAATGAAAATGTGCGCGACATTTGTGCCATAGCTTGTCGGCAGGTTTGCCCGGCTATATTTAGGTCTTGACAGATGCGTACTAAGTATGTGATTAATCGCCGAACACATCCACTGTTCCCATCTGCTCTAACTTTGTAACGAACATTAAATTAGAATGCCTTTAGTTCTGTCTACGTGACCAGGCTTAACAAAAAGACTTACCTTGTCGCGGCCAACAAAATTACATTTAATATGTTGAATGTAATGTAAAAATGAATAATAATAAAAAATTAAATTACGAGTATAATGAGCAATAATTTTGTCAACATAATTGATTTCTATAATTTACTAGCATTTGCCCGCGGCTTCGCCCGCGGGATTTAAGCGATTTTTTTATAATAATTTAAAACTTTCAACCCCTATTTACTCTCTTATTAGAAAACGCTGAATTTAATAATTGTGTAATTGTTACGAAATTTCATGCAAATTTGTCCAAGGAATACATACATACATACAAATTTCATTGCCTATTTCACCACCTACAAGTTGAATTTTGAAAAATCCTTCCTTAGTGGATGCTTTCATTAAATGAGAAATACGAGTGCCAAATTTAAAATCAAACCTCCTTGGGGGTTGAATTTTGAAAAATCCTTCCTTAGTCGATGCCTTCGTTATATGAGGAATACGTGTGCGAAATTTCAATTTTCTAGCATTAAGAATTTGGCCTGTGCGCTCTCCTAGGGGCTGAATTTTAGAAAACGCTGAAATATGTCTATTATAATTTTTTTGTACTCCAATTCATATGAAATATCATGCAAATATTAGGTCATTACATATGAAATTGGCGTTTTGTAAAGAAGGAACATAAAGTCGATTTTTTTAAACACAAAATATTTATTTAATCAAATTATTATACCATTGCTATCTATGCACTTTTGCCATCTCATAGGTAGTTCATAACCAATGAACTACCTATGAGATGGCTAACACTATGAAACAACCTTTACTAAAAAAACCATTCGGACAGGAAACAATAAAATCTTTGAAGCCGCTTTGGACTGCCCCATCGGAGTTGAATTTTTTCCCTTGCTCTTGCAAGTTATCCAAATTTCGAAAAAAATGGTAATCTGTTGGAGTAAGGTCCGGGGAGTACGGTGGATATCTTAGACATTCCAATTGAAGCTCCTCTAATTTGATAGCCGTCTGTTGTGGAGTGCGTGGTCTAGCGTTGTCCTGAAGCAGCAGTGGCCTAGAGCGAATGACCAACCTCGGTTGTTTAGCAGCTAGCTTTTCCATCATGATTTGCAGTTGCTGCAACAGACATCTGCCGTAATCGTCTGGCCAGATTTAAAAAAGCTGTAGTGAATGACACCGGCACTAGACTACCAAACGCTCACAAATAACTTTTTTTGAGACAATTTTCACTTGGGGCAGGCTTTGGCTGGTTCGCCAGGGTTCAGCCATTGCGATGAGCGTTTCCGATTATCGTACAGGATCCACTTTTTATCACAGGCAATGATTCTATTTAAAATCCCTTCATTATTATGCCAGTTGAGTAATGTAACGCAGCGGTTTGTCGGTTTGCTGCACTCAATTCATGAGGTAGGTACCCACCTTTCAAGCTTTTTCACCTTCCCAATTTGGTTCAAGTGGAATAAAACAGTTTTATCACTAACTCTGCAGCCTGCAGCTAACACGGACATGGTTTGCGGTTGATCTGCTTCCACAATAGCCTTCAATTCTTCATTACCAACTTTGGTCTCCGGCCGTCCACGGGGCTTGTTCTGCAGGTCGAAATTTCGAGAACGAAAATGTTGGAACCTAAAACGCACTGTGTTTTCTTTTGCGACACCGCTGCCATACACATCATTAATTCTTCGAGCCGTTTCTGCAGCACTGGTGCCACGGTGGAACTCGTACTCGAAAATAATACGATATTTCAAGTTTTCCATTTTGTAAACAGAGTGACCTAATATCATATATCCAAGGAATAAAATATTTATACTAACTTATATCACCGTTTATTTTACCCCCTTAGGGGGTGAATTTTAAAAAATCCTTCCTTAGTGGATGCCTACGTTATATGAGAAATATGTGTGCAATATTCCAAATTTCTGGCCTTAAGGGGTTTGCCTGTGCGTTGATACGAGTACATCAGTGAATCAGCTTTGCCTTTTGTATATATTGAAGATAAAAAGATAGATTTGAAATCTATATTGAAGTGAAAGACATCTATGTCTTTCACTTCAATATATTAATAAATTCGGTATTCTAATACCGAATTTATTAATTACTCATTTACTATTACAGAAAACATAAATAATATAATAAAGTTCTACAAAACTAATCTCCTGCTTGTCGGTAGGAACAATGGTAGATTAGTACAAACTTAAAATAATAACAGAAAATAAAAATAAAATTTTTGATCGAGATACAACATTAAAAAAAAGAACAAAAATTTAATAATATTGTAATAACAAATAAAGCGAAATGAAACAAATGATGATTAAATGAATATTTTTGGTAGTGAGTGACATACAATAAATTTAATCCTTATTAGGTACCTTTGTACATTTTAGTAAGGCTTTTGTTTTGGTCTCCTGTCGAATATTATTGGGAAAGCTATTTTATATATACAGTATCCTTTTAAGTTTTATTAGGAATTCGGTCCCGAAAGTAGTTAAAAACTCTGGGTACCTCATATTTGCCCTCCGATACCGACCGAGTACCATAGTTGTGATTCGATAATTCTAGGTTGTGGATATTATGATTGTGGTTGTTAATTGCCAATAGGTATTTGTGTTTTAAAGTACCTAACTGGGAGACTTTCACAAATTTTAAATAATTTACAGTAGTCGCCTTTATAATTAGATTTATTTTTTTTGCTAACAAATGAATTTAAAAATTTTATTTGTAGAGATTTTCCTATCTACCTATCTACCAATAACTATTAGGTAAAAACGTCGACATTCAATCATTTTATAATATTTCATAATTTGCCGGTTTTTTGCGGTACAAATGTGACGTTTTTAACAAATAGTTATTGGTTATTGAAACGGGCCGTAAGATAACTTCTAAACGTCAAACCATAACTATCAAGGGCATAACCTAGAATTGAGTCCACTAGTACGAAGTACAAATATGCATATTAAAGAATATGCTTCTCGGTAATTTTAGGCTTAGATGATAAAATTTACCTGAGCGAGTTCTTACAATAGATTCTTACTATATTGTACTGCATGGAATTATCCTTCAACTTTAAAGAAAATACTTGTGGAGTAGTGCTTCAAGCGTCTGCAATGTAAAATACTCGGAATTCAATTACTTTGTATGAATTAATGTAGAACTTTCTGAATTATGTGGTACGAATAAAAAGTAAAACAAATGACCCATTTTTTGTTGCTTATTTTTTTAAAGATGGCATAAACTATTTTTTGGTTAAATAATATTTTATCTTTAACTGAACTAACAAAAAAAATACAATAAAAAATTATTAAACTTTTATACCAATAAAACATAATTCAGAAGGATTTACATGATTTCTTTCAAAGTACTTAATTAGATTCCAAGGTTAAACCCTTCAGACACCCCACTGTTGGTGTTGCGTGTCAAAACGCACAAAACAAAACACCTTCGAATTTGTGTGTATGTTGTGTCATAAAATATACTATAATAGGAGTAGGTAAAATACAAGTGGCGAACATTATTGACTTCCGTAATGAAATGCAGAGTCGTGATACGCGACAATTTACCTGTTATTCTATTAATTAGAATATGACGTAAGTGAGGCAGTTTGCCGGCCAGCGCTGCCTACGCTTACCTTCCTAATTACACTCCGTCTAGACAGACGTCGCGGCGTCCCGCCACCCCCTGCCTCCTGCCTCTTGCCCCCGCGCGACCCGTCGTCCACCCCCTATCACTGGATAGAGGGATAGCCACGTGCGGCGATCGGAAACCGAATTAGCCCGCCGCGGCTCCGGCGCTCTGACTTATAAATACCCCCTGCGACAATAATAACTTGTTCCTCCGTAAACATCCTCCCTAGGTTCCGATTCACTGTCGTCGGTGCATTTGTGCGGAACCGTGAACCACCCGCGAGTCGCGACCTACATCCGAATCTTGAAAATGCGGATCAATCATATCACGCTGAGAAGCATCTCGCTTGTGGCAGTTCACCAATTAATTTAGAATGAATGGAACAAAAAAAATCATGTGGTCCAGACTAGTATACCGCATTCACGTCGAACCATGGTATTGCTGCTACGCTGCTGCTATAGATGCTGATTGCTGACTAAGATTGGATTAACTTTAATTTGTGTTTACATCAGGCTTGCATTGGATATGATAATATACATATTGTATGAACAGTCAGTCAAAAGAACTTATATCGAATATCCTAATAGCTTAAGTGTAAATTATAAAGTGAAATGATAAGTCAAAGGACATGATTTTTCTTATCATAAATGCGATTCTGTGGTACGTTCTCGATAGCTTTTCCTGCATCCTTCATATGGTTACATCACAGTATTCGGCGGAATACATTGATGCAATATGAACTATTCTTTTATCAATTTTTGGGTTGTTGCTTCGATTTTTGGTATTTTTAAATCAACGCATTTACATTCTGTAGAGGCAAATATCTCATCTTGACGTTATTATATTAATCTGCGAAGCATAATCTTTCAGTACAGTTTTACACGTATTGTCCAACCGGAGTGGTATGAAATTTGGCCGGGAAATTCAAGTTCATGTAAAGGACACTTTCCTCTACATGAACTTGTCCAGGAAGCATATTTTTTTTTAAATAATACATAAAAATACATAAAATTAATAAAAATAACACAAAAATAACTACACAGAAAAAGGTCACAGAAAAATTTTGTTTACGGAAGAGATTTTTTTTACAATTGAACAACATTTTAACAAACAAAATGACCTCATTTATGCTCAAAGCTCTAAGGAATTTCCCAATTAGTCAACAGAGTGCAACGTGGGCACTATCCGACTTCAGTGATGGTTTGGTGGGGTATGCTAGCAATGAAGGAGTGACTGAGCCATACTTTTGTGAAAAATCCTACCATTCTTGAGAAGGTAGTGAAGCCCCTTAACAACACCATGTTCAAAAGCAAAGACAAAAAAGCAAGACTCGGCGCCGGGTCATAAAACTTTGGTCTACGCAGTCTTGGTTGGAAACTAACGTTTCGGACTTCATCAGAGCTGAAGACTGGCCGTCGTCTAGTCCCGATCTTAATCCGCTGGATTATGATTTATGGTCAGTTTGAGAGAGTATAATTTGGAGTCCCTAAAACAATCCGTACTAATTGGCAAATCCGTAATTGGCAGTGAAGAATTTTGCCATGGAAAGAGTGCGTGCTTGCGTGCGTTATCTATTGATAACTGGCCTCAACGTTTGAAGGACTGTATTTCAGCCAGTGGAGACCACTTCGAATAAGCTTTTTATATTTTAAATTGTTTTATATTTGTGTATTAAACTAACACTGTAAAAGTAGTAAATGTTATTTGCAATAGAATTTTTTTTCTTTGTTTCAGTATTTATGACAAGACAAGGAATATACATTCTTTTTTTTTATTATTTATATGTGGCATCGGCTTATCACCATTTGCTGGCAAATGGTTATAAGCCAACTTGACACTGGTGTCAAGTTAAAAAGGCGGGAAAAAGAATTTTCGTTTCAATTTTCAACACCGTATTCCTAAATCGTCAAGTCTTCAATAATAAGCAATATATAAGGTATATTCACAAAGGTCAAACTTAAAATAATAGGAATTATTGTGGACAATTATTCAATAGAATGTGTTTTCTATCTATTTAAGACTTAGTATTATATTCATATTTTAATCTATTTTCTATATTTTGTCGTGAGGTAGTACCGTGTACTTACAGCGAACCTACCGTATTTAACCTTTTCCTTGATGCGGTTGCTAAATATTGTCGCAGATCACATAAGTACCCTGCGCAGAACAGATTTACTCGTATTGTGTGACAAGACAATTACGATAGCTAATATGGTGGAGGATTGATATACCTTTCGAAATCGACATGACTGTTTCCTGTTAAATAATATCTGTTATTATTATTTTGCCGCATAATATGGTGATGGCGGGGTGGTGTGGTGGCGCGAAGGAGCAGCGCGCCACGTGGCCAGGTACCGCAGCTGGAAGTGCTATTTCGGTAGTCGGCAGCAGGGCCCGGTAGACCGACACCAGACGTCGGCGCCGCCCCCGCGCTTCTCGGGCTTCTATAAATAGCTGTACTGTGCATTCTTGGGCGAACGATGTCGAATTTTTGTCGAGTACTCGCGACCACATGCCGTTTGTTTAGGCCCCAGAAACCGGCCCCAAACTTAGACTGCTGAATCGCGGCTCGTATGGTCTTATTTGACGCCGCGTGATCCACATTTAGTCGGCCGCACATAAATATATCTACCGCGCCTGCGACATTCCCGAATACGCTGAGTAGGAGAGATAATTTTAATCCGTATTCGATGCGATTATGTTTTTGTGTAATAATTAATATAACACGTATTGAATTTTAAAACACGTTTAACACGTAGCACAAGTATTAATATTAAAATTTGTGCAGCGCTCATATATAATCGAGGTCAGAACATTATAATATCGACTGCTCGTGAATTATTACATTTTTAAGTAAAAAATTATGACTATCGCGAATTTTATAATGAACAGGGGCTACTCATTAATTAAAACTTTACCTAATAGGCCGAACATATAGCAAAAATCTGACTTCCCTTTGAAGTTCTAGACAAAGAGCCAACAATATTTATATTACGCAAATTCCCAAAGCTTGTGTTTTAACCAAGAGTATTTTACTCAAATTGCACATTTTATTTAACTAAACTTTTTAGCGGTATCTTATTTTATTTATTTATTTAACAATTTATTGCACACAATAAAAATTTATAACATTAAAATTTAACAAAGAAAGACACAGAGGTACTGCTTATTTCTAGAAAGAAATTTCTTACAGCAGCCCTACGGAGAGAGATAAGATAAAAGACAGCAGATAGGACGTGCACTATTACAAATACACTACTTACATATTATTATGTCCTTACTAAAATAAAGAATATAATGTGTAGTGTATAACTATCAAAATATACGTGGGACTGTCACGAACGGTGTGGGATCTTTAATATTTTATCTTAGAACGAGAGGCAAGTTAACCTAGAAAAATTACACTGAGTCCAAAATTTTAAAATTATTATTACATATTCCTATGATTTCCTACTGCTATTATAAATGTGAAAGTTTGTGAGGATGGATGGATGGATGGATGTTTGATACTCTTTCACGCAAAAACTACTTAACTGATTTTGATGAAATTTGATGTGGTAGTAGTTTAAGTTTTGGATTAAAATATAAGCTACTTTTATCCATAAAAAGTGCAGTATTCCCGTGGGATACTCTATTTACGCGGGCGAAGCCGCGGGAAAAAGCTCATTCATTTTATAAACTCAAGAGTACATTTGGTACCAACAAATCAAGAGCCGGTTAGAAGACATAGAATTCTGACATTTATATTACCGATGAAAATGAGGAATACACTTTTGATAATATATTACGACTTCTATATAGTATCAAATCAAAATCTCATCATAACCGTCTTAAATTGTTCTTCTTTTTCTGCTTTCTGTGCCGTCTCCTTTGGGAGGTTGGCGATCATTAGGGCTATTTCTATTTTTCAAACCGCTGTTCTAAAAAATGATTTGGTGCTTTTTCTGAACCACTGTCGAAGATTTTTGAGCCATGATATCCGTCTGCGGCCAGGTCTCCTTCTACCTGCCACTTTGCCTTGCACGATCAATTGAAGGAGTTTTGTTATATATTGTTTTATTATATTTTTTTTGTTATACTTTTTGTTGTTGCGCATAACATGTCCGAAATATTCTAGTTCTTAAACTATAAATACCTAAAATTTAAAAATAACAATACATATGCAGCATTTCCATACCTTGGGTGTCTTTTCCCTCTTCTGAATTGTAACGACTCCAATAAAACTGCGTCTCTATTGTATGTTTCTATAACCTGCAAGTACCAAGTGGAGATCGACAACGAAAAGTCGAATATTATTACAAACCTTTTCTTTTAATATTATTGGGGTTAAAAATTAAGACACTCATTCGATCGAAGTTGATGTTGTACTGTGTATATACTCGTACTGTATGTATAAGATACTAGCTGGTGCCCGCGGCTCCGCCCGCGTTACAGTATCTCACGGGAACACTGTACTTTATCGGGATAAAAAGTATCCTTTATTTTAATCCAGATCTTAAACTACTGCCATACCAATTTCCATCGCAATCCGTTCAGCAGTTTTTGCATGTAAGAGTAACAAACATCCATCCATCCATTAATTAATCCATCCATCCATCCATTCTCACAAACTTTCACATTTATAATAGTAAGTAGGACAACCCGTTCATAGTTGTTTTATCTCGGAGTTTCCATTAGAGTGATCCTTATGTCGTTGAGATACAGGTCCTGTCTGAGGTAAAACAACTCCAAACGGACTGCATGGTTCTCGTATTGATTATTTTTTCCTTATAAGTATATACATAGAGCAAATAATGCGCGGTATCCTCTGGTAAGAAGTCAGGTCCATAGGTCTACATCTATAATTATCTCGAAACTAAAAATAATCTTTTCATAGGTTTCCAAGACTATCAGCTTTGTTTGGTCTCACCTTCCAAATGCAAAACGACCAAGTTGAATGACTTACAAACGTGTAGTGATTCTTTCCTTGGTTGCCATTGAAGGAGCTTGCGTCTCGTTTAAGGCCCGAAATTATTCCCTAATCCCTATTAGTATCACTATGAAATGGTGCAATAAAAGGGGATGATTTTTTAAACTTTTTTTTTAACCTTTAACCGCCATTAACTTATTCTCCCATGGTTTAGAGATTTTTTTTTCATACAATAAAATGACACACTTTTCAAGCCCTTTCATTTGATACATGTCTTGTAGTGCTACAGTGGTGGGGGCGGGCTCCACCCAAAATTGCCCCTTCTTCTTTCATGAAACTCTGCCTAGTAGTTTTAAGAGCCTCTTCGATGAAAACAATCAAACAAACAAACAAACACAAATAAACAAATAAATATTTCCTTTATAATATTAAGTATAGATATAAACTATGAATGAGACAGAAATAGTAGTTAGAAATTAAGTTACTATAAATTGACATGCACGTAGAAGTATATTGATTAAGTAGTCCGTTTACTTATTTGTATTCAATATTATCAGCCAAATGAATCGCGATATTAGTAAGCTTTACAATGTTTTATTAGATTATTATTTAGTAGGTAAAGAATTAGAAATTGAATTGTTTTTAGAACATTACAATGTAGACATTTTATGTATTTCAGAACATTGGTTCAAGAAATGTGAACTAGCACTAAACTTTTGTAGTCTCCAGGTTGCAAGTTCGTTCAGTCGAGAAAAAGCTATTAGCAATGGTTCATTAATATTTATAAATAAGAATTTTAAATTTAAAGAAAGAAAAGACATTGTCAGCCTCTCGACTGACCGTTCTACTGAAATAGCCTGCATACTAACGGAGCACTTAATATTGTAAATGTATACAGGCCTCCATCTGGGTTATATGAATCTTTTGACAAAACGATGGAATACATTATTAAACAAAGTATGTATATCTAATAAGCAAATAATGTTATGTGGTGACTTTAACATCAACTTGTTACATAATAATAATCCAACCACAGTTAGATTCACATCTTTATTGAAATCATGTTAGATAAAGGTTACATGAACTGTACTCCGAAAAATCTTACAATAATAGTGAAAATGTTACTCTTCATATAAAAAAATATTCATAGATATTTAGAAAAGTGTCAATTGCGGTAAAGACAATACACATAAGAGATCAAATAAAGAATTCTAAAAATAAATAAAAACAACTTGGAAAAATAATCAATATTGAAACTGGAAGAGTCGCCTGTCGTATTTCATAATTTAAACTTTGTGTACACAATAAAATAATTAACTCAGACGATGAAGTTGTATTTTAAGAAATTATTTGCAGACATTCCAGTTTCTACTACAAAAAATCTAAAGTCTTCACCCGCAGCTGCTGAATCATTACTTAAAAATGTGAGGTCAACTTTCATTTTAGACAAATTAAATCACGTGACATTATTAAGACATTTAACCCATATAAAAAATACTGCGGAAATGTGGGGTATGTCCGTGAGAATTATTAAATCGATAGTTGGCGTCATTGCACCTCATCTAGGGTTTGTCTTTAATAATTGTATAGAGCTTGGTGAGTTTCCTGACTTAATGAAGCATAGCAAACTATTACCTCTTTTTAAAGCTGGCAGCAAATCTGATCTAGCTAATTATAGACCTATTTCAATACTACCCTCTAGTAAAATATTTCAAATAGATATTTTACAACAACTATTGGCTCATTTCAATATTTATAAATTGCTACACAACAAGCAGTTCGATCTTACTAAAGGTCGATCTATGACTGATGCAGGCATTAGCCTTCTTAGTAGTATATAAGGTTTGGTAAAATCAACTACGGATATTTTGGGTATATGATCTACTGCTTATTGTACTAAACAATGTACTTCTGTACTGTAATATATTGTAGATATTGTAATTTAATATTTATTTATTTTTGTTCACATATTTTTTTGTTTTTGTTGTATAGTATGATAGGTACATATATTTTTTAAAAGAACAATTTTGGCTATCCTTTTTACTAAAAGGTGGCACCCGCGCGAGAGTCTTACGCCGGTTCTTCTCGCCGGGATAGGGTTCCGAACCGGTGGCAATTGTAATCCTTTTCCTCTTTGTTGAACGTGCAGAAAACAAAACCTTGTTTTTTATTCTGAATAAAAAGTTTAATTTTTTTATTTATTGTTTTTATAACTTGCAAAAATTGTCTCTAAATTTCTCGTAGCACAAGTGCTACGGATAATACTACGGGACTCGCGGCAGGTCTAAGAAATAATAAATTAATTAATTCTTTTAATAATTTGATGGTAGAAGACTTATTTTGTCTTCAAATCTTATACTTTAAACGAGACAATCTTGTATATATATAATCAGTTTCTCGAAAATGGCGGCAAGTAGGGTAATACTAATTTCATGGTAATGAAATTTAGTATGCAGGGAGTTTTGGGGGAGAAAAATCGATCTAGCTAGTAGCCTTAACCCTGGGAAACTGCACATTTTTAAGATATAAATGTAATTTTTCACATCGTGCAACAATACATCAATAATTTCGACTCTATTATGCTAGTCCGATTAGCATTTTGGTGTGCGTATGGATATTTTTTGCTTTGTTAGAAAATTCGGAATGTGGTGGGTTCGAATCACTATTTATACTAGATGTCCCTTGCCCACTGCATTGGACGTAGAACAATTTTTTTGTGATGATTTTTATAGTGTGGCGAACCACACTAATCGAAATTACTTAGTATCTACTGAGTGCTGTCCGCAACCGCACGCGCGAGTTGACACGGCCTTCATTTTTCAGATTAATATATAACCTATGAATTATGACACTCACAAATAATGTGGCTTTCGATAGGTTAAAGAATTTAAAAATCGGTTAAGTAGATCCTGAGATTACATTATCACAAAGTCACAAAAAAATAAACTGTGTATAGACTATAAATAATAGAAGTATCAAACCTAATTCGTATATTAACCGACTCTCGAACAATAAGTAAGATGATGCATGATTAGTGTTGTGTGTGACGTGAATGAAAGTCAACTTTGGTGGCATATTTTTGAAAATGTTTTATGAAAGTAGCGGCTGAATACTGAAATGCCAAACAAAATTAAGAGCCCTCCTATTCGCTGTCTCTGCTAGCCGAAATGACAAGGACAGCATGTGACTTGAGCGTCACTCAATTCAACTATCGTTTCAATAGTTGGTCGTTAGTCAACCTTTTCGGCCCCATTGTCATTTGACGGTAATGTAATAAGACAAAAATATTATTAAATAGTTAATTATACCTAATGAATAAGCACAATAATAGACTTTTATATCGCTCACTGGTTTAACTAGAAAAAAAGGTACTCTAGTCTATTCGCGATAAGAATGAAGTGAATCATGAGTACATAAGCGTTGTCAACGCAGGTATATCTTGCATCGCGTCGCGTTTTAACCAATCTATTGGGTTTTGGACATATAAAACGAAATTAACAGTATCTAAATGATTTTTAGTATTAGACGATATTTCCACGCCCTGGAGGCAGAAATTGTAACACAAAAATAATATTGTTAACACCTTTGTACCAATTTTTTGGAAATAAATTTATGCATTCATAAAGAAAATATCACGTACCTATTTAATTGTGATTGTGTTAATTCCAGGTTGGTGGTGGGCGGGCGCATGCGTTGGCGGCGCGGCGCTGCTATGTGCCGCGGGCGCGCTCGCGCGGCCGCACCTGCGCCGCCGCGCCCCCGCCCGAGCCGCCGCAGACTCCGTAAGTGAATCGCAGGGAGATACCATTTAGATACCATTTAGACAAGTGTTAAGTGTGCATATGATCAGTAATTGGTCTCACAAAATAAAACAAAAATATATCGATAGTAAGTTATATAATATGTAACTACTAGCATAATTGTCCGCGACTTCGCCCGCGTGAAATTATGTTTTAAACTTTCATCCCCTATTTTACCCTCCTAGGGCTGAATTTTTGAAAACGTTGAAATTCGTAACTCATTATTTTTTGGTACTCAATTCATACGAAATATCATGCAAACATTATGTCCAAGGAATAAAAAGTTTCATACAAACTTTATCACGTATTAAATTACCCCCTTGGAGTTTGAATTTTTAAAAATCCTTAATTTGTGGATGCCTACGTCATATCAGAAATACGTGTGAAAAATTTCAAATTTCTAGCCTTAAAGGTTTTGCCTGTGCGTTGATACATTAGTTAATCAGCTTTGCCTTATATACAGGATGACCTGAAATTCGATACATTCCTTTGAAAGACAGAAAGTAGAACTCATTTACACTAATATTTTTCATGGCATCCCCTATCCGAAAGTTGATATTTACAACGTTATTGAAATTTCAAATTTTTTTTTTTTATTTTTGACTTTTTGACTTTGACATGACGTATTTTTAAAAATATTTGTCTTTTTAGTGATTTTTTTATGTATTTTAACCGATAATGAGTCAAATATTATTTTTAAGGAATAAATAGGGACAAACTAAGCGAGAATTTTTCATTATGAGACATGAAACAGAATTTTCTTTTAAGAAAAATGCACATTTTTCTTAAAAACAGGTGATTTTCTTAAAAAAATGTATGATACAATGCGTACAAATATTCTAAATAACTTCCTTATCTCATTAGCTTTCCAAAAAGGTTCAAATGTCTACATAAAAATATGACGTTGTAGTAAACATATTAGAAGTAAAATGAAATAATGTCTAAATCGATTTATTTGCGATAAGGTTAAAATAAAAGGAAAAACTTGAATTTAATTACGTTTATTGTGTTTAAAAAACATCAATGTTTAATTAAATTTAATACTAAATATTCTACTTTAGGTCTTGTTCAAAATGTGAACCTCTGTTTCTGATACAGGCCCGTAGTCTTCTCCGTACCTCTGTTTTGATTATTCTGGTAGTAAGACTAGTTTTGATTTCTTCTGCTGCATTTCTTATGCGGCTTCTGAGCTCCAGTGTAGTATACACCAAAGCCTTCATATGACCCCAAAGATAAAAATCACACGGGGTCAAATCGGGACACCGTGCTGGCCAAGGAATTGGCCCGCCTCGACCTATCCAGCGATGTGGGTAAGTTTGGTCTAGCCACTGGCGTACGCCGAGGCGGAAGTGGGCCGCGCAACCATCATGCTGGAAAATCATATTACGACGAGTTGCTATTGGCACATCTTCCATTAAACCAGTAATCTCCTCTCTTAGGAAATGTTCGTACATTTCACCATTTAAATTTTGAGGCAAAAAATGAGGTCCAACTAAATTATTATTAATTATACCCATCCAGACATTTAGACTGAATCTGGTTTGATGGGCCCTTTCTTTTTTCATCCTGGGGTTTTCTCCTTTTGGTGCCCAGTAATGTGTGTTGTGGAAATTGTTTATCCCGTCACGGTCAAATTTCGATTCATCCGTCCACAATATTCTTGAGAAGAAATTGCGATCCTCCATGTCTGCATTTATCATAAAACGGCAGAATTCCATTCTTCTAACCGGGTCTCCCTCTTCCAACGCTTGGACAGGTGTGTAGTGAAATGGATGTAGACGCGCTGTGTGTACTGTAAACCACACCTTCCATTGACTCAATCCAAGTCTTCTAGCTGCCGCTCTTGTAGAAATAGAAGGATCATTTTGAAAAAGTGTTAAAATTTCTTCTTCTTCTTCTGGAGCATACAAACGAGGTCTGCCTGAATCGCCACGTCTTCTATCAACACGGCCGCTTTCCCGAATTCGTCGAAATGTTGTTGAAAACACTCTAACGTTTGGCACTCGTCGATTCGGAAAACGTTCAACGTATGTTCTTCGTGCAGCAGCAGCATTACCATTACAAT
Organism: Phengaris alcon alcon; assembly: GCA_037179445.1. NCBI lineage: Eukaryota > Metazoa > Arthropoda > Insecta > Lepidoptera > Lycaenidae > Phengaris > Phengaris alcon. Next base: position 66,570 of record JAYRCH010000462.1, read on the forward strand.
GTCCGTAATAAAACAAGATGTCAGCGTATTCATCGTACTCAAAAGCAGCCATCGCGATACAAAAAAATCACAAGTAGAAGTAAGGGTGTAGTTTAAAGCAACAATACGTCCGTACACGGCAATAGTTGACTTAAAACTAATATTAGCTACTAAATTTGCTCTCTAAGCCAGTCGGTAACTCATTGACAAAGGGCCGCGACGACAGTAGCCGAAACATCCCGAAGTTTTAACAAAGGAAACAATTGAAAAAAAAGGTCGCCTCAGGTAGAGTAATTCTTGAGATAACGTTACCTGATGATTATTTTGTCTTTGTTTATTACATGTTCATATTTTTATGTACATATTTGTACCTTTTTTGGAAGCTTATGAGGTAAGAAAGTTATTTAAGGTATTTGTACGCATTGTATCATACAACTTTTTAAAGAAAATCACCTGTTTTTAAGAAAAATTTGCATTTTTCTTAAAAGAAAATTCTGTTTCATATCTCATAATGAAAAATTCTCGCTTACTTTGTCCCTATTTATTCCTTAAAAATATTATTTGACTCATTGACGGTTAAAATACATAAAAAAAATCACTAAAAAATACAAACATTTTTAAAAATACGTCATGTCAAAGTCAAAAAGTCGAAAATAAAGAAAACATTTTTGAAATTTCAATAACTTTGTAAATATCAACTTTCGGATAGGGGATGCCATAAAAATATTACTGTAAATGAGGTCTACTTTCTATCTTTCAAAGGAACGTATCGAATTTCAGGTCACCCTGTATATATATATATATATATATATATATATATATATATATATATATATATATATAGATTATGTCACCGAATTAAGCTGTTAATCAGAAAGCAATGCTTTGAATGCACTGCTTTGTGAATACGATACTAGTTGCGAAAAGACAGAAGTCTAAATATCAATAGTTTTAAAATAAAGATATTTAAAATGTAGAGTCACCTGAGAAACAATATCAAGTATGATTAGGAGGCGTTCGTCATAATATATTAAATACATAACAACAATCATTATCATCAACAAAGAAAAAGTCTATTTTATATCGTTTGGGAACAAAATGTCAAGTCATTCTCAGGCCCAACAAAGTAGAAACTTTACATGTAGAGCAAGGTGTCAGAGTAAAAGTTATGCTTAATATTTTTCTTAACACCCATAACTACCTGCTTGGTAGGAATACCAAGTAATCAATTGCAAAAGGAAATAAGATCATCACACAAAATTCAGTAAATTAAAAAATTCCAAGTATTTCTTATAAGATATCGTAGAAACCAAGTCCAATTCAAGGAAATTCATATAAATTTTGTGACTGTGTGTAGATAATTAGTTTTTTTTATAATTAGGGTTCCGAAGTGCTATAAGGAACCCTTATAGTTTCGCTCTGTCCGTCCGTCCGTCTGTCTGTCTGACCGCTCTTCGAACTTCTGTAAATGGATGAAATTAGGTATGGTGGCTCTTCCTAGGGGATGTGAAGTAGGGATGAAATTTTTTGTCATTCTACCCCATCGTGTGGGGTATCAACGAATAGGTAATTTTAAATGAAGGTGTGTTTCAAACATGACTTTTTTTCAAAATCAATCATTTTCGAGTAATTTTGTAATCGGCCTACACTTTTGGTCTCTCGGGTTTGTCGGCGACTGTACATGGGTCTACTCTACTCTATTTGTTTTGAAATATGAATGCCGGTACTGGACATTTAAAGACCCATTGCTAAATCACGATAATATAGTAAATTATAAAAAGAAAGTCGGTTAAAAAAACACACACAGTTACTTTTTAATGAGTAACTAGTAATATGGACTATCTTTAATTGGACTAGAAGAACGTAGAAGACGAACGTAGAAAAGACGTAGAAGCCCTACGATATCTTAAAACTTTTTGCGAAGGACAGATTTCTTTTTTCATTTAATGTTTTGTGGGGTATGATTTTAAAGAAAAACAATTTCTTGTTGCGTTAAAATAAAAATAAGTGTTATTAGCAAAAACTAAAAAATCTTTTACACTGACACGGATATCTTTGAACTTTATTGTGCCGTTTATGGACCTATTTGCCAAATTATTTTATTGTTGTAAAGGGTAAAATTCGAAATTGGTCCCTTAGTCACCAAAATGGAAACCTGATGATGACATCCATGAGAAATCGAGGAAACTCCTTAAAATTTATAGGTTATATTTATACATTTATAGTGATATCAACTTTTATTGAAGAACCATATTATGCCAACAAAAAAAAACACCTCGGTCTTTTTTATCCATCCATATTGCCGAGCAATTATTACCTATTGATTTTATTAAAATTTTCCGAAGTTCAGTCTTTCATGGTTTAAAGTTTGAACAAATTTTAAGCTTTAAAATAGCAAAAAAAAAATGTCCGTTTGCTAACTCGCGTTTAACATATAAAACATAATATCATTTCAGAGAAATCTCCAAAAAACTCATTGAGGCCACCCGAGACCACAGAGCCGGCACCTACCTGGCCCAGAGAATAAGTATCGCAATCCAGCGAGGAAACTATTTGAGCCTTCTAGGTACTCTGCCTGGTGGGGACGACCTAGGAGATTTCTTTGTTTTGTAGCATTTTAAGTTTTGGAGTAGTTATTTTTTTTCGTACTTACCTACTTTTATAGTTTGTAAATATTTTAAATAGATTTTAGTTATATAAAAAAAATAATTTATTGAAAAAACATAATAATATATTAAATTTTAGTACCGACGCGATGCGACGTTCGGTTTTAGGCTATTGTTTTTATTGTACCTATTTCTCTGAAGTAAGGCTGGTGGAACTATATTGTCCGGAATCCGTAAGGCCGCGCCGTAGAATATTGTGAGCATTAAAAATATATAAACACATGAGTGTCAAGTCAAATCTCAATGTCATATTACAGAAATGACAGCTCGACACTGGAAACTTCCATTTTCAATTCTATTGTATTATTGTAGTTCTATTTTCAGTGCTTTGAATTTTCACCGGCGTTCCGGATTCCGAAGTATACAGTCCCAGCCTTACTCTGTTTGACAAAGTAGTTGACGTTCTAATATTTTTGTTAAGCCCGTCAAGCAAAGCCCGCATACTTCTTATCAAATTAGGCATTTGACAAACATCGATCGTTCGAACGTTTACAGGGCGCTTTAATATAATAAAAGTTAATGTATTTTATCTAGTTCAATTCATTTTTTATAAACTGATTGTTACGTAGGTCTCGAGTACAGCTCAATCATTGAGCAATGCCAACCGTCTCGTCTCACGAGCCGACAAACACGTCATCGCTTACTATTACAATTATAGGTTCGCATACATAAACAAGTCAGTAGCAGCATCGTGCTCTTCTAACGTGTGCTCCGCTATGTGTACGTATGCACACGTGTGTATCGTGTACGTACTATCATCAGTAATTCGGCTCACATACTTATTTCATCGTTTTATCGCGCCTCCGTGTGAGCACACGAATGCAACTAGACAGATTGTTTCATGTGTGAGTAATCGAAGATACCCGTTGTTTCACTGTGTGCGGCGACATCGTCGGGGCAGCCGGTGCACCGTCACCCGCCCGTTCTCCCCGCTACCGCCGCTACGCGACTGCGAACGGCGCGGCGCGGCGCGGCCGCGTCCGCACTGAGCACTCCGCGTCATTGAACAACAAGACTCGCTTGATGGCAGCCGCCTTTTTGCCAATATGAAAACAAGAGTTCAGAAAAACTCTGTTACAAAATTCGCGATAGTGGAATTTATATGTTATCTTTGTTTTAAAAATTATTTATTTTTATAGTGTTACAACGTAAACGACTAATGTTCTTATTTATTAGTGAATTATAGTAAATTAAATGTAAAAGCGCTTTGCGGGTGTCGTAATCTCCGTGTATTGCCCTGTGATTGTTTTGTTTTAAAATAGTCTAGACCTCTAGCAAGTTTCAGTGTCAGTGTTAATGCAAGCAAATTCACAACGAATTTGCAAACGGCGATAGTGTGATCGATGGTCTACAAGTTTATCCAAAAACGTGATAACACAATCGTTAAAAGTAACTACGCTCAGTGAAACTGGAAACATAGAAGATTACAGCCAACATTTCTTAAAATAGTAAGTGGTACTGTGTTTTTTTTTCTGTGTCTAGTGTTGTGAGTTGTGAAAGACTCATACTCTCGGAGGAAGTGAACAAAATCTTCACGTCATAACAATTAAGATTAGAGACGATATAGTAGTGGCATAGCGTTAAAAATCACATTGTAAATTGCAAAGATTGCATTATAGTGTCGAGTGGAAGGCGAGTGAGCCGTGAGAGTCGGACGGTCGCGAGCGGCGAGACGACGGAACGTGCCAAGCGATAAGAGCCGCGCCGATAACGACGTCACGCCCAGACGTTGTTTGTGTGAATTTAAATAAATTTTCATGACAGACGTTCCGTAATCACCTCTCGCAATATTCGGGATACGCCAACACACTAACGTTTGCACAGCTTTATCACATCTTTTTGGTCCTAAATGGAAATATTTTTCACTGGTTGGTTACTATAGGTACTTATATGCAAAACAATAACGTCTGTTATAGGTCCTTAATATTAATAAAGTACAAACTTACTCTTACATATCAATTGTTATTAAACATTTGGCACAACTTTATAAAATTCATCATGACAATCGAGAGGTTATGTTAAAAGACTGATAAAACTTAAAGCAAAGCTTAGTTAAAATTAAATGCTTAAAAAGTGGCAACCAAAATACTATTAGATTGCACAATTTTCATTCAAATTAATTCATATCCCGTACCCAATTATTTTAATTAAGATTTATTATATAATTCAATACATCCATGGAGTAGTGGAAATAATCATATTTTATATGAATATTCCAAGTTGGTCCCATTTTCACCAAAGTGGTGACCTGAAGATGGGATCCAAGAGGAATCGAGGGAACTCCTCAAACATTATGAATATTAATTTAAATGAGTTAAAACATCACAGTATTTACCCCACATCCTGCAGATTAGCTATCGCATAGGTATCCAGATGCAATTATGCTTCTACCCATTATCTTTGGTCAATGTGGGTAATTGTTCCATGTATTAAAATTACCAACGTCCTTCAAAACACTATTTAAGAAGAACTAATACATCACAATAAAATAAACATTTAATATCTACCTAAGTAATGCCTGGTTCTAAAGATTTTTGTTGGTAGTTTATCTATTCAAAAGCGCTATTGATTTGATAACATGTTATCTAAAAATGTTAATCAAAAGTGCTATTGAATAGACAACTACCAACAAAAAACCTAAGAAACCAGACATAAGTGATGGTCTAAGATCTGGTATAAGAAATATATACCCTCATCTGTTATTTATTAGTTCAAAGGAATAAATGATAGATAATATGAATATTATTAATGTGAACATTGACACATTTCAAATAGGTTGTCTCCTTAAATTGTGCCCTAAGGGCCGATTCAAAAGTGCTTTTGATTTGATAACATGTTATCTAAAAATGTTAATCAAAAGTGCTATTGAATAGACAACTACCAACAAAAAGCCTAAGAAACCAGACATAAGTGATGGTCTGATCCGGTTTAAGAAATATGTACCCTCATCTGTTATTTATTAGTGATAATAAATAAATTATAGATAATATTCACATTGACACATTTCAAATAGGTTGTCTCCTTAAATTGCTCCCTAAGGGCTGATTCAAAAGCGCTTTTGATTTGATAACATGTTATCTAAAAATGTTAATCAAAAGTGCTATTGAATAGACAACTACCAACAAAAAACCTAAGAAACCAGACATAAGTGATAGTCTAAGATCCGGTATAAGAAATATATACCCTCATTTGTTATTTATTAGTGATAAGAAATAAATTATAGATAATATTCACATTGACACATTTCGAATAGGTTATCTACTTAAATTGCGCCCTAAGGGCCGATTCACACCGAAATGTCAGCGGAGCGGCGAGCAGCATCACTGTCATATATACATAATTTTAAACTTTATTATACTATATATTATACTTAATTTTAATAATACTTACTTAATTTTATAATACTATATTTATTCATTACTATAAACGCTAGCGACCGTAGCGGCCATTGGCGGCCGTGTGCGGTGTGAGCGGCGTCGGTTGTCTCAAGCGAAACTTTATTTTATATTAATGAAGATAAAGTTTGAAATTAAGTATTTGACAGTTATGCTGTTCACCGCTGTGCTGACATTTCGGTGTGAATCGGGCATTAGGGCGCAATTTAACTAGACAACCTATTTGCAATGTGTCAATGTGATTAATAACTATCATTTATTTCTTTTCACTAATAAATAACAGATGAGGGTATATATTTCTTATACCAGATCTTGCACTATGATTATATATCATATTTGAATACAAAATCAATACAAATGGAAAGATTTAGGTGAAAGAATTTTGTTACTCAAAATAGCAGAATGGCTTAACTAATTATTATAATTCAAATTAATATTTAAGTAATGTTCATAGCACTGAAAGTGGTAGGCAACCACTAGATAATAATAATAATTAATATAATTGTTTTGAAAAACAGACATTGTATAGGTAGGAAAGCTGGAAGAAATTCAGATAATATGATTTCATTGTCGTTGAAACTAAGACATAATGTATTATGTAAACTAGGAATAATAAGTAGCGAACTCAGGTAGCTCAGATATTTTTAAAACATTTCGAAATTTAAAAAAACAAATATTTTTAAGATATATTTCATTGTAATGCAAATGTAAGAGTTTCATCTTCTTATAAAACTAAATACTGCATTAACAAAAACATGATATCAAAAAATTTACTGTAAACAAAACCAGCTATCATGATGCTTATTTACACTAAGAACCAATATTTCAGGCTATTATCCATTATCACATTATTTAATTGAATAAAATTGTTTATATATTTTATTATTATGGGTAGATACTAGAGACACATCTTTTATGTTATGTTATATATTAATTAAAAATTTTAGAACCTTGTAAAATTCTTAAAAATGCATAATAATGTGGATGTACATATTCACTCCAACTTCTTTTATCGCTATAGGAAATCGGAAAATATATATATAAACTATAGGAAAATAATATATTATTATACCAGAAAATGCAGACCTCCATTTAAAGTTCCAATCTGCATTCTAAATCAGGTTTCAAAGAATAGTAGGTATGACCTTAAAATAATAAAATTTAATACCCATAAAAATAATAAAGTTAAGTAATTTAAATTTATTTATTTTAACAATTATATAGCAATTCAATACAGCAATAGATTATTCTTCTAAAACTTAGCACACAGCACAAGTAAATTACTTACATCAAAATCGTATTATAAACTGATAAAAAAGCTTAGTTCTTTGCACTATTATAAAGTGGCAACTCCTTTCATAATATTTAAATCTAGAATTATTATATTATACATCTGTAGCCCCTTACTAAAAAAATGTACACAATGGATAAGCTATACAATGTTTTGTCCTTGTCTGTTAAGAGACTTTTTCAACGTATCAGGATACACATTGGACAAGGAAAAACATTGTTTAGCTTATCCATTGTGTGAATATTTTTATTAGTAAGTGGGCTAATATGCAGGATGAATTTTTCAAGTGAACATTGTAGGTGAAATCCGAAACTATAAGGAATAGCGGAAATGTTGAAAAAAGTTATGAGCTCAATTTTATAAAAACTTCATTTGATTATCAATTTCCCTAGCCAGGAATGAAATCGACTAATTTTGGAAAAAAATAAACACCTGCATTACATCCAAAAGTGTTGTTAACCCATTAACCGCCAAATTAAAGGCAGCAAAGTAAAATGAATAATGTACATTTTCTTATTAAGTAAATATGTTTATATTTACACTTAAGTGATTTTTTTTGTTATTGTATAATAACAAAAAAAATCACTTCCCGTACAGGGATTAATGTAAGAAAATATATTTTACTTATTATTTTGCTGTCAATATAGATAGTTTTAAATAAATTAAACACAAGTAAAATATGTGCTGAAATTAATGGATCCCATCCGTTAAATTTGTACAAAAATCGAAAAACGTGCTCAAATTTTTCACCACTACCCTTGACGTGGCACATGAGAGCCAGGCTTTTGACCTTACTATTATGTTTATTACAAAGATCAACCTTCTTTTCTGAAAATGTACCTATTGATTTGTTGAGGCCATAATCAAAATTCGGTAGTTTTATTACCTATCCAGTTTTATTTCATAATACTTATTTGTTACAGCTTGTGAAATTTTTTTCAATAATTCATTACCAAACTATTTTAAAAAATACATCAAAAATTTTTGTTGTAGGTACATATTTGGTCGTTGTACTCAATGGGGTACTGTAAGATATCTTAAACATTATATTTGCAGATATAAGTTTGAAAGCTATCAATTTATCATAATTTTACAGTTATGTGTTTTGTATAAATTGAAATTGTAAAATCAACGTTTATTGAACATTAGGCACTAAAAAAAATCGACACAGTAATATTACATGTACAAGCTCTAAAGCCACGAACATTGTTTATGGCTAGCGACAATAATTATAAATATATTTCTGTTTTATTGTTATCATTTACTTAATATATTGTCCTTTTGTCCCGTAAATTGTAAATAATCTCTATAACTATGTCATGTGTGTGTGTACATCTCTATGACAATTTCACTCTATATTTAAATTTGTAGGGTGTTTATACCCAATTGGGTATGGCGGCGGTAAATGGGTTAATAAGGAACAAATTCATGAAAGTAATGACATACTAAATGGTAAACAAAAAATGTAACTCTGCTTGTCTTTGTTCTGTAACTAGTCAAAACATCAAATTCTGAAAAGCTTGTTATCATAATATTAGTTTCTTACATCACCTTTAACCTATCTATATGGCTAAATATATTTTACTAGCTGACTGATATAACAATTGTTTTGTCAATTAAATGATCATTAATAGAATAAAAAATGTTTATGATTCTCTGAATGTAGTTACACAATAAAATTCATAAAAATCAGTGAAGCTGTTTTGGAGGAGTTTCGTTACAAACACTGTAACACTAGAATATTGGATATTAAATATGTAAAATATCACGACATAATCATAAGCAAAACTTGATATTTTCAAGATTTCTTTTTAAATTAACTGCAGCACATACTATAGTATAGTATTATTATATAGGTACAGACAAAAATATTAAAATAGGTAAATATTTTCCTTTGATAAGATAATGCTTTTACTTTGTCACTATTGGTATATTCCTATAAAGATAATAACTTTAATATAATATACAAAGGTAATTTGTATATATTTCTTTTGCAATTTTACAAATTAATATTATTGTCATTTCATTGAAATGAACAAAATATTTCTAACATTTTCTGTAGATGTGTCCAGAAGTAGATTAAAATTTATAAGAGAGTATATTATGTTCTCTTAATTTTTTGTTTTTATTTTCTTATGTATAGGCTAATTTAACTGCTTGATATTTGAGGTATGGTGAAAACCAAGGTGGTATGAATATTTGTTCTGTCAAATGTACATCATAACTCATAGCCTATCTTGAGTTTTGAAATCTTTGAATTTAACTAAATTCTTAGATCGAAGCATGGGCGTACCCAGGATTTCAGCTAGGGGGGGCAGCTCATACCTGTTTCGAGAAGATGCTCGGTCTGGTATATTGAAAGTGGAAAATTGACGTTTATTTTATCTTCTAGGGGGCAGCTCCCCCCCCCCCCCCCCCCCCTGCCTCTACCTGGGTACGTCCATGGATCTAAGGACTGGTACTGTTAATCATGTCATTTTTACATTAGACAACATAACCTTCTTATCAACCACTGATACCTTAAAAAGGCATGGAGAATAGAAGTAAGGAGTACCATCTCCATACATGAAAAGTGTCCGTAAAATAGCGTTAAATAGGGGGCGCTACAGACGCAGACTCCCGTAAAGCGGCAAAATTTAAACGGATAATTAAATCTTAGTATCTTCTTCGGTTCTATATATAAATATATTTTTGACTATACAAGTAATTAGAATTTTCATGATTTACTGAATTAACTACTTTTAATCTACTAAAGTCGTCAAAAATTTTAAATAACTAATCTGAACTCACTTTACTTCATCTCATATTGCTAACTTCATATCACACACCCTTGCCACTCTAGCGCCATTATGGCCAGTTTTGGAACTATTATTTAATTACTTTTTTCGGTCACTTTTTAGCTTTTCTGCCTTAGAGAAATTGTCCTGCTTTCCTCTATTCTCCATGTAAAAAGGAGAATAATTTACTAACAATATTATGTATAATACTCCGTTCCGTTCCAATTTAACCTTAAAATTTAAATAATTAACAAAGAGACAATAGCATACTATGTTATATATAGTAATATTTCCCATTAAAATGTCACTTATTATGTTATTTACCATACAATAAAGAACGTTTATTTGGTAACAATTATGAATTAACATATTTAAATGGTACTATCAAAGATTTCAAAACTAGGTACAACACAGTACACATTTATTTGATTGTAAGTATCTAATATTTTTGTTTACGTTTAGATTTAACCCTTGTAAGATAATCATTATTTTATTTAAATGTACGTGAAAGAAAATCACGCGTAGAATTACGCATGGGTTTCGTTTTTACATTTATATAATTACATGGAAAAATAACAAAATCATTCCATAAATATCTGAACTTCAGAACATTTTGTCTTCAATTCTTCTAAGCTAAGTAACAGTTTTTTCTACTAAAATCAGATATTTTATTTAGACCTAGATAAATAAAGTATTATAAATCACAGTGTCAGTTTCAACAAACAAAGTTTTCAAAACACAAGATAGTCTATGACGTACATTTGACAGAGCAAATCTTCATACAAGAAAAAGTTACGCCATCTTGGTTTTCACCATACTTCAAATGTTAAAATGGCCCCAAAAATCTCAAGAGGGGGCCATATATATGTATTCATGGTAACAAACTCCTCTGAAACGGTTTGACAGATTTTCATGAAGTGCAAGATGTTCAGTATATACCTATGATACTCCCTATAACCTATACCACCTATGATAACTATTTTTAAGTTAGTGCTTGGGGTGGCAAATTTTTTATTTTATTTTATATTCTTATACATTTCGTATTTACTTTTTATGATTAAGCATTAAAAATACATATAACCTTAGGGGTAAGCAATATTAGTGCTTAATAATCTTTCACCCTCAGTGGTTTATAATTCTTTTTGCACCCTTTCACATATCCTGTTCATAGTTAGGACACTCTTGGACAGAACAATGTCTGTTGGGTCAGCTAAATAGCTGACCCAACAGACATTGTTCTGTCCATATTAGAATATTATGTTGGTATGTAGGTACACATAGTTCCACATCATATTTTGATATTACCTATAATGTGTCTTTGAATATCTTGTTGATTCTAGTAAAATTTTAATCATATATTTGCATACGTAATGTAGTTTACGTTACGTCTCAGTATAAACGACGACGAAATCATATTATTCCTAAATTGCCTTAAGCTCCCTAGATATATAAGGGTAATTAAAATGTGCATGAAATGCTTAAAGTGACTAACATATTAATTATTGTTAAGGAATAATACTGTATCCGTCGAAATAGCTTCTGAAATTACTACATTATTTGCATCATTTTAAGGGTTCCGTACCCAAAGTGTAAAAAACGGGACCCTATTAATGAGTCTCCGCTGTCCGTCCGTCTGTCAATGTGTGACCAGACTGTATCTCGTGAACCGTGATAGCTAGACAGTTGAAAGGTGGTTTGTCTGTGTAGACTAGAGGTTTTGCGTAGCTCCTCAGAAAGTGATCGAACTATGTTAAATCACACGGTTTTGGTGGTCACTAGTCAGTTACTGTCGCCACCACGCGACAGCTACAAAGCCAAGGGCTTGTCGTTGTCACATCTCATTTCTTCTTCTTTTATGTATGGCGGCCTCAGTGAGTTGCCAATGTCCGAGTGCTAAATATGTTTAAACCCTGCTCTATTGTAGGTCTAGTGAGGAAACAAGGGTACAGTGATCTACATAACTGATGCTTTGTTGTTGAATAATCTAAAACAAACACAAACAAATAAGTGTTAGTAAAACTTCACAATTTAATATTGTTAGAACGAATATATGCACATAGAATTTCAATAAAAGAAGTATTTACATAACATAGAGATGATTTGAAGTTGATAGGGCGGGGAATATTGGAAGGGAGAAGGTCATAGAGGGAGGATTGGTTTCTAGAGCAACAGAAAAATATGTGGTCTAAGGTACCCTCGTCAAGGCCACACTCACATCTCATTTAATAAATTTAATTTTTCGCGTGCTGTGTGACAGGACTGACACATTTTATTTTTTAACTTATATGAAGTAAATGCAACGTAACTAAATAAATCATGCCATGTAACAAAACTTTATAGAATGTCATCGTCGCTTAGATGGAATTCAAAGCGTCGAACATGACCGATTGCAGCGCGAGAATGCCCGAATGCAGTTTCAGTTTCGGCAGGTTTGCCGCCGAAACCGAAACTAAACCGAACCTCGTTTTTTTTGCCGAAACTCGACCGAAACCGAACTTTCGGTCGGACACTAGTCATGTCTATAAAAACAGTTTCGCTTGAGACAACTACCGCTGCTCACGGCCGCTGACGGTCGCTAGCGGCCACGGGACGTTTCCGTTTTCTAAAGCGTATTATATTAATGCTGATAAAGTTTAAAATTATAAGACAGACATGCTGCTGGCCGCTCTGCTGCCCTTTCGGTGTGAATTGACCCTAAGGGAAATAAGATCTCCAATTACCTAGAATACCATGGTCATGCCACTTGGCTAATTAACCGATACCAAATTGGCGCGAGTGGCTACACAAATGAGCTACCATTCATATTTGCCGCAGGCTGAGTGTATTTTGCATAAAATATGCATTCTATTTGTGTCGTCAGTCGTCACTCCTCCTATCTCACGGAAAAGTTTTAAATTAATTAAAACGTAAAAAACTGCTTTTTAAAAGTTTTTTTAAGTTTACGCCCGTACAGTCGGTATAGGTACATAATTCATAGAACCATAAAATCGCTTTTTGTCTAAGCCAAAATAGCTACTGGGCTTACGAGCTGTTTGCATATATTGCGTTGCTGTGCCTAATTCGCTTAAGGACTACATTGCCTAAAATTTTGTACATAGATAAGAATGATGTAATGTTTGACTATATTTCACTATCATAGTTATGAGAAAATAGAATATCGTAAAAGTATCATTTTCGAACGATACTTTTACGATATTCTATTTTCTCACAAATCTGAGAGAGCCATGCTACATGGTTAATAATTAATAAGGCTAACTCTCCTTACCTACTCCGCGATTTGGTTAAGGCATAACGCAAGTTAGTCGTTTTGTGAACTCTTATCTAAAAGTATATATCTAAGTATAACTATAGTAGTATCTAAAACTTGTAGTAGGTAAGCTTGACATACCTAATGCCAAGTGTAAAGAGTTTTATATACATCATACATAACAATATAGTTATTTTACAATAAACAATAATAAATATAGTGATTTTTCGTAAGGTACAAGTTTCATAGGTAATTTTGTATTGGGATTTGGAATTGATCACACCCCACTACATACTTGTACATTTCTTCATCACACTCCCGCCGGGTTAAAAAACAAGACTGACTGATTTTACTAACGTTTTCTTTAGTTTTCTTTTAAAACATGATCCTTGTAAGGAAGTTTCGGTTTCGGCCGAAACTGAGACTGTTGCCGAAATTCGGTCTCGGTCGTAAAAACCAGTTTCGGTCGGACACTATACATTAAGAAAAAATTTAAAATTATATAACGGTTATGCTGCTGGCCGCTCCGCTGCCGTTTCGGTGTGAATTGACCCTTACATATTGCGACTTGCGACGTGGATACAGTCGCTTGCACATTTTGTCGTAAGCGTAACACGTACGCCTACTCAGCCGCGCTGCAATGCAGAAAGTCGCAATGTGTAAGAGACCGCGTGTGAGCTTCATGGAAACAGGAGGAAACTGATACCTTAGAGGCTAGAGCTCAC